>JAJIBD010032313.1:20000-30882 GCA_021461705.1 Cryptotis parvus
GGAGCAATGTGGTAGTAAGCCTTTAATGTATTGTCATTATTATACACATTATTTTATTAATAGGGTGCTGTCTAATGTTGTACACCTTCTGTCCTTCACCTTCACAGCTAAATGCCATAAATTTAACTATCACCATCCTTCCAATGTGGAAACTGAGGCAAGAGTTTTTTTGTGTGCAACTGGCTGGAATCGCTGACCTGGTCAGTGGCGGGGTTAAGAACTAACTTTACAGAAGGAAAAGGACAGATATAGAATGACTACATTCATTAATAGGATATAAATAGATACCAGTGTTTTACTAAGTGTGGGAAATGGTAATGGCAGATTAAAACTCACCATTGAATATACACAAAGAGACTTAAGTGATAAACTCTAAATATCTGCAAGGCTAGCCACAATGTATAAAATAAGAGGGAGAGAGATGCAGAGACAGAGAGACAGAAAAGACAGGAAATGGGGGTACTTGCTATTGAGGCAGCCTGGGGATGGGGCGGGAAGGGGTGGGAAGTACATTGGTGGTGGAAATGGGGCACTGGTGGAGGGAGGGGTGCTGGAATACTGTATTACCAAGAACCAATTATGAACACCTTTGTAACTGTATGTCTCATGGTGGTATAATAAAAAATTTTAAAAAAGAACGGACTTTAGGGGCCAGAGCTATAGCCCAGCCGGGTAGGGCTTTTTGCCTTGCACAGCGGCCTGCCTATGCTGGCCGAGGTTCGATCCCCGGCATCCCATATGGTCCCCTGAGCACTGCCAGGAGTAATTCCTGAGTGCAGAGCCAGGAGTAACCCCCGAGCGTCGCTGGGTGTGACCCAAAAAAGCAAAAAAAAAAAAAAAAAAAAAAGAAGAAGAAGAAGAACTGACTTTAGGTGGTTCGGTGGTTGGGTTTGATTTTTCACCATCCTGCAGCTGAGCTCCTCCTCTTCCCTGCCCCTGTGACTTTACCTCTGGATTCTAACTGACTGCATCTAACTTTCCATGCCTCACCTGGCACAACCAAGCCCATTGTGGCTGCCACGTGTTTGTGTGGCATTGAGTTTTTTCACTCAGGTCTGTGTGCCGGAGACAGTCATCCAGGAAGGGTCTCCCAGGAGAAAGCTGCTCTGGTCCCCGCCTCCACAGAAACCAAGAAGTCCACACAGGTGTACACCTGCCACCTGGTCACAATCCAAAGGGCATTTCCACAGAGTGAAGCAGTTACACCCAGCATCAGCAGTGAGCTACGGTTATGGACAAACAGAGTATGTACCATTTTCACGTACAAGTGAACAGAGGTTGTGAGCCGTGAACAATGACACACATCACACACAGGAAGGTTTTGTTGTTGTTGTTACCTTTTGCAAGACACCATTCACACAAATCTGCAGTTACACAAGTCTCAGCATTGTCACAAGCAGACGTGGCCACGCCTCTCTTTAGGAACTGAACTTGTCATCACACACCTAAAGATCCACAATGAGCACGTGTTATGTGCTCCTGTCTGAGAGATGGGGTCAGGCACAGCGGGTCATGGGAAGAATTCCAGTCAACGCAGCTCAGTCACACACACTTCCCAGACACTTCCTTGCAGATTGGTGGGGACAGGTCACAACAGACACAAGCACTGTGCCCACAAAAATATCTCACAGGAGCTGACCCCATGGGAAGCTGGCTACAGCCCAAAACAGAGCTGCCCCTACAGTATTCAGGGCATGCAGTGGGGTGATCAGTGGGTCTCCCCTTCCTCTCCCTGCTCCCAGCTGAGCCCAGGGAAGCCTGGACAAGGCCCCTGCAGAAATGGGGAGGGCACCCTGGGCAGCCAGTCTTGGGGATACTTATCAAACATCACCTCCAGTGCAAGCCTGGGGAGCCGAGCCGGGGGGTTCTTTCTCCCACCTTTCCACTCCTGCCCCAGCATCCACTTAAAAAAAAGGGCAAATGGGATCAAGAGCAGCAATGTCCCTTTGGGGGGGAGCAAGGGCTGCCCCCTCCAGACTCTCCCCCACCTGTTGTCACCTACCTGATCAGGTTCTCTGTCTCTGCTGGAGCTCAGAGCTCCAAGCTGGGCAGGTCCCGAGGCATGTGGGTGGAGCCTGGTTCGTCCCTCTGCGCACCTCCCCCCACAGCCCCCTCGGTTCTAGCTCCCTGGACAGCTGCCCCACCAGCTTTTGCCGCTGTGGTCCCCTCCCTTCCAGCCAGCCTCCAGTCTGCCCACTGCGGGGTCTCCCTCAGCAAACCAGGCTAGGGACTGGGGGTGGGAGGATCCCAGGAGAGGAAGTGGCATCTGACAGCCCCAGCACCAAACCTGGGGGCTGCTGGGGGAGGGAGGAGCAGGGGAGGCTTCTCATTGTGTGAGGGAAATTTTATTTTTAACAGATGCTAAGGCAGATGGCGCAGAATTAACAGAAAATGGGAGAGGAAAGAGAGGGAAGAACATTACTGACTCCGGAGAGAGTGGACATTAAAAAAATAAAGAATAAGGGAATGAAAACAAGTTTAAGTGCTCTCCGGGGGGGTGGGGGGAGGGGAAGGGGGCGGAGAGGCAGAGAGGGACGGAGCAGTGTGGTGATAACCAGAGGCGTGAAATTACAAAAGTAAAATTTGTGGGACTCGGGAGGGGGCTGAGAAGGCCCCAGTTTCATTGCAAAACTCACTCAGAAATTACTGGTGTGATGTTTGAGCTTTTATCATTAATAATAATCGAGGGGGAAGACAAAAGGACAGGCGGGCTGGGGAGCCTGGTGGCACTGGAAAGGAAAGGTGCAGGGCCCTGGGGAGCAAAAGGGGATGAAAAGGGGAAGGGAGGAGAGAAAAGTCTGTGAGATAAGTCCAGACTGAGAAATAAGGAGACAGAACAGAATTAAGGAGCAGGAAGGAGGGAAGCAGGTGGGAGAGGGAGAAGGAAGCAAGACCGCAAGGGGATGAGCAAGGAGAGAGACTGGGGCAGGGAAAACGGACTGGCAAGACCTAGGCAGGGAAGAGACAGAGTCGGGAGAGAGACAGCCGGGGAGGCAACAGCAAGCATGACCACACGTCTAGGGGACCAAAAAGTAAGAACTGGAAAAGGAAGGAGAGATGGAGGAGGAGCAGAGGTTCAGGCAGATAGAGAAAAGTAAAAAGAAAGAGGCAGGAAGAGCGAAAAAAATCCAGACAGAGGAGGCTGCAGGGGAAAGAGACAGAAAAAAGTGGAACAAGAAGCAAAACTCAGATGGACTTTGAAAAAGATGCTCATGGAGTTGGGAAACCTGAAACCTCAAAAAGAAGAAAGGACTGTTAACAACCTACCTGCACGAGAAAGGAGGAGAGACTGAGGTATAAAAGGAGGGGCGGGGGAGAGAGAAATGGAGACACAGAGAGACACAGAGAGAGGAGAGAGAGAGAGACAGAGAGAGAGACAGAGAGAGATGGGTAGAGAGACTGGAAGGGGGAGAGAGACAGATACAGAGAGATAGACAGAAGGAGAGACAGAGACAAAGAGACAGAAAGACACAGAGAGGAAAGAGAGAAAGAGACAGAGAGACAGAGAGGAGAGACAGAAAGAGACAGAGACAGAGAGATAGAAACAGAGAGACAGAGAGGGGGAGAGAGACAGATACAGAAAGATAGACAGGGAGGGAGAGGGAGAGACAGAGACAAAGAGAGACAGAGAGACACAGAGAGGAAGGAGACAGAGAGACAGACAGAGAGAGGAGAGACAGAAAGAGAGAGACAGAGACAGAGAGATAGAGAGAAACAGAGAGACAGAGAGGGGGGAGAGAGACAGATACAGAAAGATAGACAGAGGGAGAGGGAGAGACAGAGACAAAGAGAGACAGAGAGACACAGGGGAGAGAGAGAGAGAGAGAGAGAGGGATAGAGGGAGAGAGGCTGAGGGAGACGACAGAGAGGGCAGGAAGGGAGGAAGGGAGGGGAGACAAAGAGGAATGGCCGTTTATCTCTCCTCCCAAATTAAGTGAGGCTACATCAGCCTGAGCCACTAAAACGGTGCGATTATGAAATTGGGTTAGTCACAGGTGGAGTTAAAGGCCTCTCCGAGGGATATTAGCCAAAATTGAGTGGCTTTTAATTTCTTTTCTAACGAGAGACTGTGGCTGGGGGAACCGGCACCGCCTCCCGCGCAGCTCCACTGCTAAACACGGCGTGGGGGGCGCCGGGCCACACGCCACCTGACCTGTGCAACACAGGCAGTCACGTGGAAACAGCCATGCTTGAAACACAGAGAAACATGCCTGTAGCACGCCGTGACAGGGAACAGTCCAGTGGAGGCAATGGAGGGGCCAGGGGCAGCCTGACTCCCGGGAGTGTCCTGCCAAGGGAGCACAGACACAGAAGGTGGAGAGGCCACAGATTGATGCCACTGACCAGTCCTGCCATTGCCATGAGTCCTCACCTACCACCTCTCTCTGGCTTTGAGACTTGGCCCAGGAAGGCATCTTTCTCAGTCAGGGAATAAGAATGGGAAAAAGGCTGCTAGGATGGAGGGTGGGGAGCACAGACACAAAGAACAGGGCTGTGAGTCTCAGCCCTTCCAGGCTCCTGACACAACCCAGGAGCCGCCACATTAGCAGGTGCTCCCCTCCTGCTAAAAGCAAGGGGTTGATGTTCTTGGACACCATCTACCGCAGAACACTCACTTCCTGCTGAGGTCTCTTGACCTGGAGAGCTCAGCTTGTGTGCTTAGGATGTACAGGGGTCTATCACCCGGGCATGGCTTTGTGAGCATGAGGCTAGGGAGTGGACTGGACTCTGGGACCGAGACAAGCAGGGACCAGCCAGAGAAAATGGTTTGAAGTGGTGGCGGGTCCTGTCCTGGGGCAGTAGGGAGGTGTACTGGAGGAGTGTGGCCACCGTGTCCCGGGACAGTAGAATTTGAGTGGGAGTGAACCAGAGAGAACCAGAAAGCAGAGGACATTCCTAGAGGGGACATCAGGGACAAGGTGCCCTCAGATAGCAGTCTGCCCTTTGAAGGAAGATGGTAAGACAAGAGAGGGCCTCCCTTTTGTGGGTCCAAAAATTGTTCTGAGACTAACATAGCGGTTGGTGGCCTTCCTTTTAGGCCACGGGCAGAGGGCACCAACCAGGCCTCCTGAGCAAGACCAAAGGGTGTTTGGGGGCCTGGAGGTCGCAATAGGTAGAGCAGAGAGGGAACTTGGAAACAAGGAGGGGGCAGTGGCTGTTGAACCAACGTGAAAAGGAGAGAAGGGACACAGAGAGGAAAAGAGATGGCAGGGACATGACCAGGACAGGGCACGGGGTTGACAAGAGGAGGGAGGAAAGGTGACCACGAGGGTCAGGCCTGTGACCACATCTGGTGTTTAGAGCCAGATGGCAGTGCTTGGTGGGGGGCCAGAGGGGCAAGAAGAGGGTGGCTGGTTTCCAGTCAACAGAGCTCAAGAGCTGAGGACAGGCCCCTGGACTGTACAGGAGACTTGTGTCTAAGCCGAAGCTCTTCAACTACCAGATGGGACCACAGGTGGGGAGAGCTGAAACCCGGGCCTCCTTGCTTCCCTAATGGTCAGGCCGTGTGCAGGTCTGAAGGCAGAGAAAGGTTGAAGAACGTGGCTCTCAGCATTGTGTCACGCAACGATTCTCTGTTCAGACACCTGCTCGCCTTGAGAACTTGAACAAGACGTTCTCCGTGTCTAGACATCCGCTTGCTCAGCTCTAACATGAGGAGTAGGTGTGGCGCCACTTTTTATGTTTCCCTCTAGGTGCCTGAGGCCCAGAGTGAAGGCAGGGGCTGAGAACCTCCGACAGAGACAGGGAGGAAGAGAGACTGGCCATCATTCTCACTGCCCTCAGCTCCCCAGAGCCAACAGCTACGCCCCTCCCCATGGCTACTCCATTAACACTCAATTAGAGAGCCTGCTGGGTAACAGCCCACGGCCTTTCGCCTCCTCCACACACAGTCCCCCATTCGAGGGTTGGTCTGATGGGCCCACAGGGACTAGGCTTCACTCAAATTTATAACTAACTCCAATGGCCGTCCTGTGGCCTCCTCTCTCTTCTTGCTAGGAGTGTGAGAGGTGTGTGTGTGTGTGTGTGTGTGTATGTGTGAGTGTGTGTGAGTGTGTGTAGTGTGTGTGTATGTGTGTGAGTGTGTGTGTGTGTGTGTGTGTGTGTGTGTGTGTGTGTGTGTGTGTAGGGGTGGTGGAGGCCCACAGGGTTGGCTGGGAAAAGAGCAGGTTCAGAAGGCCAAGACGAAACCCCAGAGATGAAAGGGAGAAGCCCGGAGCCGAGAACACAGGAGGGGAAGTGAGGGGAAGAGCACACGAGAGTGTGGGAGAGAAAAATGACAGGCCCTGAATATTGGGCGCCCTCACTTTAAATCAAGATAAAAGACTGAAGTGGAAAATGAGAGTCAGAGAAACCTCGGACGGCTCAGGGCGCTAATGGAAACACATTGCCCGCCGGCTGCAGACTTCAGCTTCCCCACGCTGCCATTCCCGTCTGATAATCCGGCCTGCCAAAATTAGACTAGCAAATACCTCCTGACAAAGATGCATGTTTCTCTCTATTGTGCCATCATAAAAAAACTCCGCTGGTGACTCGGGAGCCGCAAACTTCAATTTAAATTTACAGTGCTGCGGAAGGAAAGTGATATGCACTCAAAATTTTAATAACCTATTAAGTTCGACTTCAATTTCATTTTATGAATATTTTCCTTGGGAGCACGGCTATCACAGAGAAAGATAGAAATTTAAAAAAAGATAAATAGTGCCATTAATCTCCAACATTTCTCTTCCATTGTCCTTGAAAATTAGGAGTTATTTTTGTTCAGATCTTCATGTAATTGGCTCCCTCCACTTGATTCACTAGCCAGAAAATGACCATGTTCAGAAAATTAAAAATTTGTCAGTAAGTGGAATTTAACATAATATCATTTATCTTTATCTATTCCCCAGCTGACAGCAGGAGGCCTTGGCTGCCGTACCGGCTGGTTGGATCAGAGCGGGGGAGGAGGGAACCCACGAGGGACACAGGGGAGATGGAGACAGAGACCCAGGGAAGACAGGCAGGGGTGGAGCCGGGAGCTGAGAGTGTCGGCCTTGTAGGAGTGTGCAGAGATGGAGAAGCTGGGCTGTGGACTGAGGAGCGGGTGGGGAGCCGGGCGGGGGTGGTGGAATCAGAGGGGGTCTCCACAGAGGGACTCAAAGAGGATAGTGACTAGTCCAGTGGAGCTGAGCACAAGAGCTGGTCAGTGGAGTGACTAAAAAAGGACAGAAATCGGCAACATTCTAGAAACTTCCAGAAAAACAGGGCCGGGATGGGATGCTGGAAAGATTGGGGCTCTTGCCTTCCTCAGCCAAATGTCATCATCCTGGCTTCAGCTCGAGAGCCAGAGAGGGGCTGAGCAGGCCTCAGAGATGAGCAGGGAAGGGAGCGGGTCAGCAGGCACACGGCAGGGCCCCAGGGAAGCCCCGAAACAGCCAGGTTGCTCTTGGTCGGGCCTGTGTGCTCTCTCTTCCCACCTCTAAAAAAAACTACCACCCCAATTCCCCACATCAGAAACTCTCCACTAACCCATTCCGACCTGGTCCTAGCTGAGGAGAGCCAAGAAGTGGATAAAGGGATTAAACAGCAGCATTAGTGAGAGATTTAGAGTGTAATAAACCCATTTCATAATAATATGTGCACTGGGGCCGGCGATCCATCACTGCAGGAGCCCGTCCGTGGAGGGGAGCTGACCTCAGAAGCCCGTCCGTGAGGGGGCTGACCTCAGAGGGACCCCAACAGGAGGCTCTGTTTCTTTTCTCAGGGTCTCAGGAGACTGGCAAGAGGTTCCTATCAGGTCCCGGCACCAGGAGTGGAGAGCACAGGGGCTGGAGTGATAGCCCAGCGGTAGGGCGTCTGCCTTAGCGCGCCCGCTTATGCCGGCCAGGTTCGATCCCGGCATCCCATATGGTCCCCGAGCACCGCCAGAGTAATTGCTGAGTGCAGAGCCAGGAGTAACCCCTGAGCATGGCCGGGTGTGACCCACTGTATCACTGTATCACTGTCTTCCGTTCATCATCGATTTGCTCGAGCGGGCCCCAGTAACATCTCCATATGTCCTGTCTCATGCTAGTAGAGCCCAAGGCATCTGCTTGCTCCAGGAACATAAAGAGCCTCAATCCATTCCGAATGAGTTCTATAATTGTTACTGGTATTTGGCATATATATCAAATACAACAGGGTAGCTTGCCAGGCTCTGCCTGCAGGTAGCATACTCTTGTAGGCATCTCTAAGTCCAGCATTTATTGATGAACCACGCGGCCACTTTGGGTGCCCGAAGCCAGCAAGAAAAAAGAAAAAAAGGAGGGAGGCACAGACTTTCCGAGGCCTACTTTGGCCTCTGTCACTCTAAGGGATCTTCCTGGTGGTACAGTGGGGGACTAATTCTGGAGGTTCCAGATTCCCCCATTCTTCTAATTTGGAATTTGGCGAGTAAAAGGTTGGAAGGATTCTCTGGGGGTGGCTTGGGGAGGGGCTCTTAAAAGCCTGAGCGGTCCTGCTGACAGAACACGTGGAGGCCCAGTCCAGCCGCTCTCCTTCCTGCCCTCCTCATCCACACCCTCCCCTCTCTCGCCCCTACTCCATCCTGGAAGACCCCAGCTGGACACCCTCACTCCAGCAGCCCTGCAGCCCTCACCACCACCCAGCCCCCTCCAAGCACTGGGGCCTCAGCATAGTGGCTGGGGTTTGGATTTGGATTTTGTGACTTAGCATCTAGAAGATGTTAGTGAATGAGCTTCATTCTCGGACCTCGGTTTCTGCCTGTCAGATGACGGTTAGGGCACCATCCTGCTGAATCTTGGGTTTTGCGATCACTCCAAAAAGGCAGAAAATCTGGGGGAGGCGGGGGTGGGGCTCCCCGGTCGCTTGTGATTCCCTAGTTTGTTCCCTCCCACAGGCCACTTTCCAAGATTCTCGGCCTGCTTCTTTCATTTCAGCAGAGTCTCATCCTCCATGGGACTCTGAGCTTCTACAAACACTAGTAAGAAATGATGTACTAACCAGACCTATCAGACCTTCCTGAACTTTAGTCAGTCAAAGTCACTGATGGGACTTCTTGAGACAGTTCAGGAGATAAGGCACTAGACTTGATGTGGCCGTGGGCAGCTGGGACCCTGATTTGAATCCCTGGCAGCACATTAGGACCCCCTGAAGCACCACCGAGGGGTCACTCCTTAGCTCAGACCCGGAAATAGTTGAGCACCACCAGGTGTGGTCCAAAAATGCAAAGGAAAAAGAGAAAAGTCATGGATTCCTCCAATTAATGCTCCTATCTGCTTGTCCTTCTCTTTTTTTCTTTTTCTTTTAGGTCACACCCGGCATTGCCTCAGAGGTTACTCCTGACTCTGCTAAAGGAATTACTCCTGGAAGTGCCCACGGGACCATATGGGATACCAGGGATTGAATTCCGGTTGGCGGCATGCAAGGCAAATGCCTTCCCTGCTGTGCTATCGCTCCTGCCTCTGCTGTCCTTCTCTAGTGAACAGAACAGAGGCTCCATTTGTCTGCCTGGTCCTCTCCAAAGTTATCACCAAACTGTACAGTTTCTATTGGAAGCCTTCCAGATGACACAAAAGTCAAAATAAGTAAATAAACCTGGTTTTGTACTTTCCCCCCAAATTTAAGAAAACATGCACCTTTGCTCCTTTCTGCCAGCTACTCATTCCTGCTAGAGCTAAATGTCTCCGGGATAGGTGATGGAGCATTGTATGTGAAAAACTAAACTTAAGGTGCTTTGATAAAATAAAATTTGGAAGGGGGGAAAGAAATGCAAAGATCTGAGTTTGGCTAAACTCAAACAGCAGGATAAATAGAAGAGAGTTTTTATGACACATGCTACGTGAACTCAGTGTTCCTAACGTAATGCAGACAGTATTCTGGGGAGGAAAGAGCTTCACCAGCCCACAGGGATAAGGGATAGGCGTGGGAGACATGCCCTGGAGCAGGTAGGTGCCAGCCGAAGTTCTACAGGGTGGAACTAGAAGCATGGCTGGCCAAGGAGGCGCACGGTCAGAGCGTGGAAACGCCTGTTTTATGGAGCCCCTGACCTGGGCCAGCACATGCTGTGAGCTTTCACCCATGTGTTCTCTCCCAGCCATCACCGCTGGAGATGTGTGTTACTGCCCCACATCTATAGATAAAGAGAAGCTGAACTCTGCAGATAGGAGGTGCCTTGTCGAAGATCCCACAGCGGGTAAGTGTGGACCGAGCCTGAGCTGCAACCCAGAAGGATGATCTCTGAAGCCCACGCGCCTCTCCTCCCCACTGGTGGTGTCAGGCTTGTGCAGGAAGGGGGAGCAGCCTTGGCTTGTGTGGTACACAGTACGTTTTGGAAGTGAAAGCACCCAACACTGATCCCTGGCTAAGAGGGGGTCACTTCTGTGACTTCCGCCCCTTCTGGAAGCCAGGCGCCGGAACTATCAGGGAGGAGCTGAGGAGGCTCTCTTGCCCTATCCCCTTCCTCTCAGCCTAGGGCTGCTGTCTCCCCCATGCCTCATCTTCTTCTCAGTGCTTCATTTCCCTCCTGCTCCCCAGGGCACCCCCAATTCTTGCTTCATTTGTGACTCTACCTTCAACTCTGCTTCCCCCTGTCCCCACTCAGCAGGCTATCAGTGACCTCTTTTCTTGGCTTGAGCAGCCTGAGTTTCCAGTTTCAGCATCTGTCAAATGGGAATGTATCACCCACGTGTAGCACTGAAGCTAACAACCTAAGACACACAAAGGAAGGAATATGTACATAGGCGCACAGTAAACATTTAATGAATAATGGTGGAGGGGCCAGGCATGTGGCTTAGTGGTAGAGCAACAGCCTTGCAAGGGATGAGGTCCTGAATGATCCCCAGCACCACACATATACAGTTAATGAATATTTCCTATACTCAGCATTTTCTCTGCCTTTATTCTG
>JAJIBD010032314.1:0-167440 GCA_021461705.1 Cryptotis parvus
GGGTAACTGCCGGGAGCGGAGTGGCCTACAGGTAACTGCCGGGGAGTAGAGTGGCCCATGGGGTAACTGTGCGGGGAGCGGAGTGGCCTATGGGTAACTGTGCCGGGAGCGGAGTGGCCTATGGGTAACTGTGCCGGGAGCAAGAGTGGCCTAACGGGTAACTGTGCCGGGAGCGGAGTGGCCTACAGGGTAACTGGGGACTGGAGTGGCCTACAGGGTAACTGTGCCGGGGAACGGAGTGGTCTGTGCAGTAACTGTGCTGGGCGCAGGTTGTGGTGGTCCCGGCTTCCCACCACAGACATGAGGCCAGGTTCCTGACTCAGGGAGAAGACCCTAATGCCTCCTTTTAGGCATTAGGGCATGCCTAATGCTCCCCCCACCCTCTTGTGGGGGAGACATGAGCCAGGTAGAATATGAACATGCCGTGGTACCCAGCCAGCATCACCCACTCTCTGCAGCCCAGGGGGCGGGTGGCATGTTGCCACCATGAGGTCTGAGAGAGGGATCCTTGGGAGACGTGGGGTGATGAGCTCCGCAGGCCAGAGGGCCTGGAGGCAGGGTGCCTGGGAAAGCAGGCTCGTGGTGCCAGCCGGCGCGGGTGCAATGGAGGCTGCTGCCACCCTGGGAAGCAGTTTTATGGCAGAACCATAAAACTGCCGCAAGGGGTGATGAGCGCACAGCCAGGAACTGAGGGAACCCTTCAGGGCATGGGGAGCCTTGCAGAATCCAGCAGGACAAGGATGAGGGGTAGATCCCTCATATGGGGACGGGGAGGGTGTTTACGCTTTCCCAGGCTAACCCTTCCAGGTCTGTCCATCTGTCCTGCCTTCCCAGAGGGTCCCCAAAGCAGAGGGTCAGACTGGCCCTCCCAATGGGGATCTTTCTGGTGCCATTGCCTCTTCCCCATAGGAAGGGTCTCCAGGGCCCTGGAATCTGCTGGCCTGGAGCAGCGGGAGTGAAAGCCGGCACTTGGGTGATCTGTAGAAAGTGGGTTCAGCCACTCGGTGCTGGGTTCTGGGCCATAGACCTGGCCTGGTGTCTCCTATATGCCCCGCCCGCCTCCTGCTCCTCCAGCCTGCGGGAGCCAGGACCACCCCCCCCACCCTCATCCCACAGGACTGGGGCTTCATCCCCAGTGCCTGGAACTCAGCCCAGCCTCCCTGCACCCAGGCCCCAGGGGAGGGCACCTGCCCCCACCCTATCCTCCTGGTCTCTCTCCTGGCTGGTTTGGGAAACAGCTGCTGGAACTTAAGAGTCGAAATTTATGGGGCGCGTTCCAGTCCAGAGATGAACTTTTACTGTACTGATGGCTTGGAGAGTTAAAGCGGGGGGCATCCTTAATGAGCTGCAAGGTAAAGCAGAGGGGAACCAGGAGTTGTGGAGCATCTGAGGTTGGCGTTGGCTGCAGTGCGCCCTCGGCAGCGCACATCAAAGCCAGCACGTGAACGTCTCACCACACCCTGCTGCCAGCCGTGGAACACACCGGGGCATGAAATGCTGGCTCGGTGAGGACGCTGCAGGTCCTGGTGGGTGCTGCCACCCAGCCTCCAGCCACGTGGACACAGCCGGGCCTCACCTCATGGCCTGCTGCTGGAGTCTCTAATGAGCCCAAATCAATCTCCCGAGGCGGGTGCTGGGAGCGGAGACGCAGATGAGGTTCCTGCAGCAGAGCGTTGGTAATGGGAAGCAGATGGTGGCGCGGGCGCGCAGCGCATTCCTGGCACCTGAGGTCATGCGCTGGGAGGGCCACTCGTGGCCAGAGAGCCTTCTTGGAGGGTCCTGGTTGGGCTGGCTGGGCCAGAGGCCGTGGTGGTGACCAAGAGCTCCCTCCACCCCGTCGGGATACCCGAGCTCAGGGAGGGTATCACGCTGCCCTCAGGGCCGCTTGCCTCTTCTAAGGTAGCTTTCCCGCTTCGCCCTGGGCCTCAGCTGTCCTCAGACACAGGTGGTGTGCAGACCTGCCGCTTCCCTCCGCTCGCCGGCCCACGGCCTTGAAGCAGGGCCTGATTTACAGCCGGCTGTATAGTTAAGCCTTTAAGTAATAATGAGACACCCCCTCCCCACCTCCCGGGCCCCCTCCGCAGCCAGCCTGGGCCGCAGAGAGGCCCAGTCAGTCATCCTCACTGCATGAGGATGGCCACAACCAGGTGTCCCATCCCTGCCTTCCCTCCCTCCCCCCCAGAGCTTTCCTCTAAAATAGCCGGGGCAGGACCAGGACGGGAGGCAGGGGGAGGAGGGCCATGGTGCCCACCCAGAGGCCAAATGACATGCCTCGGTGGAATGGGGTCTGTCTCCCTGACCAGAGGCCACTTCTTTCTTGGAAATACAAGCAGGGATGGGGACAGGGCTCTTTTACACAGGCCCCCTGAAAGCTTCCATCGAGCTGGTCCATAGGCTACTGCCCTGGTGGATGCTGGCTACGTACCACCCGGCTCAGTGACACACGTCAGCCCTCTCAGCTGGTGCTGCATGAGGTCCCCAAGTGTCCTTCCCTGTTAGTCCTGGACACTGCACTCAGGGTGTAGCAGAGCAGATCTAAAGGTAGCATTTTCCTTCTGGGCAACTGGCAGCAAATCCTGGTGAAAGCCAAGGCAAGGCCCAAGTGGGCTCTGGCAAATTTACTGCTCTGTGCCCAGGAGCCAATCCCTGCCAGAGCACAGAGGAGGAGGGAAAAGGAGGGCAGGGGGCAGTCAGTGCGAAGGAGCTCTTGGCCCTCTGTTCTGTTCAAGGCTCCAGAGCTCTGGATACAGTGGACTGCACATAGGGCACCTGCAGTGAGGGGTCTGCGGCTAGGCACATCTCTCCAAGGAAGAGCCCAGTGCCTGGAGCCTTGTTCCTCTGAGAGTGAGTGCGCTCCAGAGAGACGCTGCTGGACAGACGGGACCAGGCAAGGAGGGGGCTGGACCATGAGAGCAAGGGCAGGAGTGAAGGTGGCTGGGCAGGGTTGCAGCCCAGATCACCCGAGTACAGGCTACCCCAGCCAGGAACCCAGGCCAGGTCCAGGGGCCAGAAGCAGCCCACATGCTGCCAGGTGCCTGCGGGGCGGTGGGGGGGTCCGACTGGGTCTTCTGCAGGGTCCTGGCAGATTCTTATGGTGGGGCTGGTCTCTTTCCTACCCTGGATGAGCAAGAATCGAAGCCAGGTGTCCATGCTGGGCAGGTACTTGCCGGCTGGGCTGCTCAGGCCTGTTCATTGTGTGACTTGACAAGTAAAGTGACACATGATGGGTCGTCTTCTGGGCTTGGGGCACTTGGACGTGTATTTTGTCAGTAGCCTGAGCCTCTTGGCTCCCCTTTTCTGCTGAATTGAGAGGGGGACCCTCTGCTGATCTCTGGTGAGCCCCGTGGGTTTGCTGTAGCCCAGGTGCATGCCCTGTGGGGAAGGGTGTGCTTCCTTCCGCTCTTTATGCTTTCTCTAGGTGTGAGAGGGGGTGGCGAGGGGTCCCCATTTTTTCCACGAGTTGATCTGCCTGTAGAAGCATCTTCAGGCTGTAGTTTGATGCTGGCCGTCTCAGGCTGTTGGTACTGTTGCTGGGTTCCTGCATGCCTGCGGAACTAGCCCTGCTTTCTTCCCGATGAGGCCTCTAACGTCTGCCTCTGTCTCACCATTTCCGCTGCTGCCTCACTCTTCTGCCCTCCCCCACCGGGGAGCGTGGACTATGGCTGCCTCGCGGCGCGTGTTGCCCAGCCATCCCGGGCCCGTTGAGGCCTGTCTGGGTGCCACATTGGGAGATGTCACCAGCGTCGTCATCACTCACTTCCAGGCGGACCCGAGTTTTATTTGTTCTCTGCCTGCTGAACTGATTAGAGTGTTTTCCTCTCTCCAAATGTTTGATTTCTACCCCCACCCCTCCCGGTATTTCTTTTTATTATTATTTTTCAGTCTCAAACTTAATTCTTTTGTGGTTGGAGAATAAGGTCTGAATGATATCAGCTTTCTGAAATGTGGAGGCCAGTCCAGTTTTCATAAGTGCTCCACATGTGCTGGTGAAGGCGGCGGGGCCTCACCGTCAGTGCGTGCTGCACCTGCCCACAGCCGGGCCCGTGGGCCTAGTGCGCTGTGACCTGGGGGCCTGGGATGGTGTGAGCAAAGCCACGTCTCACCACACACATCCTGTCAAGTGTCCAGTGCCCGGAACAATTGTTTTCTCTTCCTGCATTTAAAAAATAAATTCAGGCCGGAGCGATAGCCCAGCGGGTAGGGCATTTGCCTTGCATGTGGCCAGCCCATGCCGGCCAGGTTCGATTCCCAGCATCCCATATGGACCCCGAGCATCGCCAGGAGTAATTCCTGAGTGCAGAGGCAGGAGAAACCCCTGAGCATTGCCGGGTGTGACCCCCAAAAAAAAAAAGCAAAAAAAAATAATAATAATAATAAATTCACAGTGCTGGAGCCATAGCACAGCGGGGGGGGCGTTATTTATTTATTTTTTATTTGCTTTTGGGGTCACATCCAGCAATGCTCAGGGGGTTTCTCCTGGCTCTGCACTCAGGAATTACTCCTGAGTGCAGCGGTGCTCGGGGGCCATGTGGGATGCCGGGATTGAACTTGTGATGACCATATATGCAAGGCAAACACCCTCCCAACGGTATTATCGCTCCAGCCCCAGAATTTTCCTTTGGTCATCCTCCTCTCCTTATGACCAGGAAGGGTTTTTGCATAAAAACCTCTTTGCCAGCTTGTGTTGCAGTTGTCTTGGAGTTGACTCTGTTCAATTCTGATGCAACAGAACCAGCTCAGCAGTCCTTTTTGCCACCTAGCTGTCTTGTCGCTCTTTCCGCCCATCTTGGTCTTTTTATACTTAAGCATCTGGGGTTGGGGCACAGAAAGACTGTATCAAATAGGGTGCTTGTCTTGTATGCCGCCTATGTGGCTGGATCCCGGCAACCATGTGCTTCCTAAGTCCCATCGAGAGTGATTCTTGGAGCCGGAGTGATAGCCCAGCGGTAGGGCATTTGCCTTGCGCAGCCAGCCTGTGCTGGCCCGGGTTCAATCCCCCGGCATCCCATATGGTCCCCCTAGCATTGCCAGGAGTAATTCCTGAGTGCAGAGCCAGGAGTAACCCCTGAGCATTGCCGGGTGTGACCCAAAAAAGCAAAAAAAAAAAAAAAAAAGTGATTCTTGAGTGCAGAGCCAGCAGTAAGCCCCAGGCTCAGCTGGGTATGGCCAAAAAACCCAAAAAGTTGTCCACTGAACCCAAGGCGATGTAGATTGTCATTTTATTTCTCTTTTCCCTTCCCTTCCCCCTCCCTCGTGCTCTTTCTTTCTTTCTTTCTTTCTTTCTTTCTTTCTTTCTTTCTTTCTTTCTCTCTTTCTTTCTTCTCTCTCTTTCTCTTTCTCCCTCCCTCACTCCCTCCCTCCCTCCCTCCCTTTCTCTCTCCCTTCCTCTCTCCCTTCCTTCCTTTCTTCCTCCCTGCCTCCCTTCCTTCCTTCCTTCTTTTTCTTCATTCCTTTCTTCCATCCTTCCTTCCCTTTTCTTTCTTTCCATACTCAGATCATTCCTGCTGTGCTCACAGGACTGTACAGTGCAAGCAAAATCTGTGTCTGGCCCTTTAAACCTTCTCCCCCAGTCTGTGATAATCTCTGAAATCTCACATACAGGTGCCTTGTTTCAGGTCTGATTCATTTAGAATTTGTGTGTGTGTTTGTTTAAGGTGTGTAGCTTCACGTGTGTAAGTGTAGATGCTCAGTTCTAGCATCATTTCTTGAAAAGATTATCCACGTGTTCTGTTGTGTTGCCTTGGTCCTTTATCAGAGAGCCATGGATTATATTTTTCTGAAGCTATTTCTGGGCTCTGTGTTCTATTGCTCTGTCTTCTCTGTTGCCATAACTTAACTGTAAAGTGTTAGAGCCCATTAGTGTCAGTCCCCTGGTGTTCTTATCCTTTACTGTTATGTTTTACAGGCACCATGCTCAGTAGTGCTCAGGGTGCTCTGGAACCCCTCCTCGTGGTGCTGTGGATAGGTCACATTGAAGGGCATGTGCTCCGCTGACCCCAAGGTCAGTCCTTTCTATTTAAAAAATAAAATTCGGGGACGGAGTGATAGTCCAACGGGTAAGGCATTTGCCTTGCACGCAGCTGGCCCATGCCGGCCCATGCCAACCCGGGTTCGATCCCTGGCATCCCATATGGTCCCCTGAGCACCGCCAGGGAGTAATTCCTGAGTGCAGAGCCAGGAGTAACCCCTGAGCATTGCTGGGTGTGACTCAAAAAGCAAAAATAAATAAATAAATAAAAATAAAAAAATAAAATTCAGGGCTGGAGCCATAGTACTTAGGGGAAGGCGTTTGCCTTGCACGCTGCCAACCTGGGTTTGATCCCCAGCATCCCATATGGTCCTCCGAGGCACAGCCAGGGTAACCCCTGAGCATTGCCAGGTGTGACCCAAAAAAGCAAAAAATAAATAAATAAAAAATAAAATTTCTTTTCTCTGTTTGTTGTTCCTATATGCTCTCTCATCAAGGCAGTTTTGGTAATTATCTTAATGTATTTTATTTCTTTTTTGTCATGTTTAAATAGCTACTTTAGACTTTGTCTGCTCGATCCAGGGGCCAGAGAGTTGGCTCAGTGGGATGAGAAGATTCTGTGCATGCGGGAGACCCAGATTTGATCTCCAGTACCACCTGGTCCCCTAGAACTGCCAGGAGCCAACCCCACACAGAGCTGAGAGTAGCCTCTGAGCACTGTTGAGAGTGGTCCCCAAAACAACAAAAGCAAACAAACAAAACCCAGTTGGCATATCTAATATCTGCATCATACTGCCCCCGTTTCTCTTCCCCTCCATTCTCAGGTCATCGATCCCTGCTTTTCTGTGTTTTTCTTTGCCTGCTGGATATTGTCAGTAGTACCTGATGGAGACTCTGGATTCTGTTGTTTTGCTCTGATGTGTCTTTACTTCTGCCTGTAAGCAGCTCAGTCACTGGCTGTACCCCTGGCCCATGTGGAGGCCTGTCAAGGGCAGGTCTGTGGGAAGCCCAACGTCATCCAATCTCTGCTAATGAACTGGGACAGAACCAAACTCTGCCTTCCCCCAGACCCCGCTGGTCATGGTCTCTCACATTTTCCCATCCCCAGGAGCAAGTGCAGCCCCTCAGGGAGCACCCCTGCCCCCCGCCTTTAACTGAAGTGTCCCCTCATTGTAGCCCAGGGGGCAGTCCACTGCAGTGTCCTGTGCACTGAGGCCACTGGACCTCTGTCACCCGCAGGTCTGGGGTCTGGCAGTCACTCCAGCAGAGCTGCCCTCTCGTTCTTGTTTTATGAACTGTGGGGTCAGTGTAGAGGTTCATCGATCCTTCCTGTCTCACTGTGGCTGTGCCCTTTGTCATTGCTAAGTGTCATCACAGCCTGTCTTCATTCCTTCAGTGCTGACCTGTATCTTGCCCAGGATGGACCCCTTGTTCCTCTTGTGGGAGCTGGCCTGCCGTCTCTTTGCCAACCGTTCTTTTGGAGAGCACAGGTTTGACTATTGCTTTGGAATCTTATTTTAGATCATTGATTATATATTTATCCTTTAATAGAGAATCACTGTATCACTGTCTTCCCGTTCATCATTGATTTGCTCGAGCGGGCCCCAGTAACATCTCCATATGTCCTGTCTCATGCTAGTAGAGCCCAAGGGCATCTGCTTGCTCCAGGAACATAAAGAGCCTCAATCCATTCCAGAATGGGGTGTATAATTGTTACTGGTATTTGGCATATCAAATACAACACGGGTAGCTTGCCAGGCTCTGCCATGCAGGTAGCATACTCTTGTAGTCATTTCTAGGTCCAGCATTTATTGATGAACCACGCGCAGCCAAGCGGCAGCGCAAGCCGGGCTGTGATAGGCTGGTCTGCTGGGTGGAGTTCTGACGAGAAGGAAGTTCGGATGTGGAAAATGTCGGCCCTCATGGAGTGGGGGTCGCCTGGCTTGTTGCAAGGCTCTGCTGGGGTGGCGGGCCAGGGCTAGAACCCACCATCCCTCATGGGCGCCTCATGAGCGGCTGGGCACAGGGAGAGCAAGTAGCAGCTCTGCCCCATGTCTGTGAGTAATGGAGAAATAGAAAGTAAAACCTAGGAAACAGGTGCCCAATGTTGGGTGTGGGAGAGGAAAAGGAGGCGTTTGTCTCTTTCTCCTTTTTTATGGTGGCGTGTCAGGTAACCTCTCAAGCATGAGATTTACTTGCTGTATCTTTGGCCGCAAGTGACAAGAGATGAGCAAATGGGCGAACCCGAGTGCCACACCGTCCCTCACTGTCCTTCCTACTCTGTTAGTTACACAACCGGTTCTATCACCATAATCCCCGTATTGTTTTAGGCCTAATCCCCACAGTTAAGTAGATGCCATGCTCCCTGCCAGGCCATTTGCTGGAGTTCTCCAGCTATCTCCTGCGAGACTGGCGTTAATCTTCCAGCCCTTCAAGAAGAGCTTATGGGAGCGTATTCTTTGAGTTCTTACATGTTCAAAATGCTTGTCTATTGTTTCTGTCCTTGAGCGACAGTTTGGCTGGTTATAAAATCCTTGGGCCATGCCCGCCTGTGCAGTCTCTGCAGACCTCACCCCACTGTCTGCTGGCACGGAAGGATGCCTACACTCCTCTCAAAATGGTTTTCCACTTTTTGGTGGACTACCAAAAAATACAAAAAGTACTCAGGAGACTAAGTCCAAAGTCCAATAGCTTTACCTAAGCTTCTCTTAATATTGCCAGTTTTGATGGATTTAGGTCATAAAGGCTCCATTTCTCGATATCAGATTTGATTTTCTCTATCAGTTAGTGCTATCACCTCTTCTTCCCTCTCTCCTGTACCCTCTGTCCTCTTCGACCCATTGCGACTCCGTCTTTTCTTTTTCTCTTCTGTATCGACGAGTTCTTCCTCCACCTGTGCTTTCGTCAGGAGGCCCTTTCTGTTTCTGATGTTTGGGTTTTCATCCCACTTCTTCCTTGGCTGCTGATTATAGTTTCCTCCAGTTTAGCTGCTACAGCTTCTTGTTTTGTAGAAGTAGTTGCTTCATTTATGATAGAAATGTATGGTGATGGCTTTTGTTTCTGATCAGTATTGCCATTTGTTTTTTCTGCTTCTTTCCTCCTCTTCCCTCGTGTTCTCTTTGTAGAAAAGAGAGATTTTTCAGGGACTGGAAAGGTAGTACAGCAGGTACTTGCATGCAGGTTGCCTTGCATGCAGCCAACCCTAGTTTTATCTCCGGTATCCAATGATCCCTCAAGCCCTACCATGAGAGATCCCTGGACACAGAGCCAGAAAGCAAACAAAAGCAGTGCAGAAATAAAAAGCGGGGCGGGAGCAATAGTCCAGCCGGTAGGGTGTTTGCCTTTGCCTGTGCCAACTTGGGTTCAATCCCCAGCATTCCATATGGTCCCCTGAGCACCTCCAGGAGTAATTCCTGAGTGCAGAGCCAGGAGTAACCCCTGAGCATTGCTGGGTGTGACCCAAAAAACAGAGAGAGAGAGAGAGAGAGAGAGAGAGAGAGAGAGAGAGAGAGAGAGAGAGAGAGAGAGAAAGAGAGAGAGAGACTTTCAGCTGAGAAAACTGCCCCCAGCCCCATTAGTGCATGACTAAGTAGAGATGGGGAGTCTGCAGTGGATGACAGAGGTGACCTCTGGGGCCCAGGGCTGCTTGGGATTATCAGAGTCAGCGAAATGCTTCTGCCATGGAGCATGTGGGGATGGAGCTAGCAGCTGCCTCTCACTGCATAACACAGTCCTGTATAGCCTAGATTGACAAAGACCCTGAGGGCTGTCACCTTGCCCTCTGAATATGGGAGGGGCTCCTGATGCCTCCGGCAACAGACCAGACCTGTCCTTCCTGTTCCGTGTGGGTGCCTTGCAACTTCTCCGAGCCAGACCATAGCCTGTAGGACTTAGTGATGTCCCTCGCTCCTGCTGTGCCCTCAGTGCATACCCAATTCAGTCTGTCCACAGCCTGCTGGTTCCCACCACCTGCCACCCCTCCACCCCACTCACCTTTCAAGGTTTCACTTCTCTCTCAGTCCTGCTGAAGGTGGACTTTGCGTCTCCTGCTCCGAGATTGGGGATGCTGTGGAGTGTCTTAGGGAAGGACTGCTGGCTTTATGCTGCGTCAGGCTGACAGTGTCGCCTCTCACCCTGGTATGTCTGCTGTGAAATACCAACCCAGGCCCCAACCCTCTGGGTTGTTCCTCGTGATCTGACAGAAGGGAACCAGAGCAGGCCTGTGTGCTGCCCAGAGCTCATGAGGAAGGGCCTGAATCCTTACAGGACCAACGGGTCAGCTGAGGCAGGGTCCAGGCTTCTCCTCACTGGGGGTGCAGAGGGTTGTCCCCTGCTGCGTTCCTTTCCCCCGGCACCCCTCGGGGCTGCTGACAGTGCTGTCTGCTTGCTGCTCTCCCGCCCGTAGGTATGCAGAACACAGCAGATCACCAACCCTGGCATCGCCGACGTCAAGATCCGACCAGACCGCAAGATCCTGGCCACCGCAGGCTGGGACCATCGCATCCGGGTCTTTCGCTGGAGCACGATAAAGCCCCTGGCTGTGCTGACTTTCCACAGTGCAACTGTCCATTGCGTGGCCTTCGCGGATGACGGCTTGCTGGCCGCAGGCTCTGGGGACCAGCGCATCAGTATCTGGTCACTCTACTCACACCGCGTGACTCACCAGCCTCCACGTGGCATGCAGGACAGCAGTGGGCACCAGCCTTTGGCCTGACCCTGGGATGGAGGGACAGACACCGGGACACCTGTTGTGCCTCAGTGGCATCACTGGGCCTCACCCTCTGAGGTCTGTTTACTTTGTGAAATCGACAGTTTATTAAGGGCAGCTGAGCCGACACATGGATACCTGTGGTCCCGGTCAGGGGGCGAGCTGGACTTTCTGTACAATAAATTTTCACTTGCAAACCCTCATGGTCAGAGTTGGCTCGTGGTCAGAGTTGTCTGAGGAGACCCCACTGCATCCCTCTTGGCAGAGCCAAGAGGCGTCCCCACATCCTCCCTGAGTGGGACTGGGGCCCCATCCACGCGGACACCCGGGGGCCCGCCCATGCCACCAGCTCCTCCCCTTGGAGAGGGAACCTCCCACATATGACCAGGCCAGGGGCAGGGGGAAATAGCCCAAACTCCTGAGCGGGAGAATGAGGCTGAAGGAAGGTGCCATTTTGAAAGTGGAGCGAGTGTGCATGGACAGGCCGGGCAGGAGGAAGCTCGTCAGAAGAGTTGGGGCTCTGTCCCTGCCGCGCTGCTCCTTCCTGAAGACCCGGACGTGGTCTTGGCAGTGAGTGTGTCGCCCACCTGCAGCCTGGGTCTCTGCCTAAAGTGGAGATTATCAGGGGCTGGAGTGATAGTAGAGTGGGTAGGGCACTCACACACCCAGGCTCCATCCCCACCACCCCATATGGTCCCCTGAGGCCCACCCAGGAGATCCCTGAGCACAGAGCAAGGAGTAAATCTTGAGCATCCCTGGGTGTGGCCCCAAAACAAGGCGGAGCAATGATGGGAAGGAACAGGGGCCCTGAAATTAGCGGGGGCTTGGAGTGGCTGGAAGCAGACCCCACTGAAGATGGAACCTGTGTCTCACCAGCTGTTTTTCCAGAGGAAGCCCTTGGCCCTGCCTGGGGCCATCCGTTCTCGAGGGTCTGGAATGACCCGCTTGGGATGCTCTCACGCTGCTCTGCTGAACAGACAACTCAGCCCAGCCGGCCCCGGGCTTGGTCTATGTGGAGAGGCGCTGCTCTGAGGAAGCTTGTGAGTCCTCACACTGCGGCGACCAGAGCAGTCCTGAGAGCACTGTGGGTCCGGGTGCAGGGCAGCCGAGTCACTTTACCATGCCTTGAATGGGGGCTCCCACTCAGGTGGCAGCAAAAGGGGCTTAGGAAAGGCTCTGGGGCTTGGCTGGTTGAAACTCAGACCGAAGGCCGACAGGCCAAGTGAGGAGTCACATGCTGGGACCCAGGAGCCGTGGGGTTTGAGGGGCGGAGGGTCCGAGGACACATCCCGCACCGAGGAGCATGTGTGCAGGTGACCCACGACCTTAAACTGCTCGTGCTCCTCTGCAGTGGCCTGGCAGCACGGATGCAGCGGAACCCTAGAATTCCAGGGAAGCCCCTCGTGGCCAGATTGACTGCATTGACAAGGGTGGGCATGAGACCTTGGTGTGTCCTGCGGTGTCCACGGCAGTTTCCAGCCCTGCAGCCGGGTGTGACATCTGATTCCAGGGCCCTGGACACCAGGCTGATGCAGAGCTGGCCCCACTGCACCCCTGCTCAGAGGTGACCTGCTGTGAAGCCCTAGACCGGATGCCTGGACTAGAGGGGACAGGGCCTACCATGTGCCGACACCACTCCTGCGACCCCTGGGCTGTGGGTGTCATGTGGCGGGACCAGCGTTGGCCATCCTCTGGGCAGAGCTCCCTGACCACAGTAGATAGAGCTATGCTGGAAACATCAGTGACTGAGGCTGCCCCACAGCCAGGGCACCTCTGGCTTTCCCCAGGTGCCAGGAGGCTCTGCCTATAGCGTCTGCAGCAGTGGGATACTGGACACCAGCAGGTGCTCAGAGCCGGGCCCACTGGGACCACGCACTTGAGGCTGTTTGGCTGCTTTGCTTCTGTGAAGCCCTGGGCTATCCTGCTGGGTGCCCGGCTGAGCCCCTCTTTGGCCTGATCCTGGGTGCGACTGGGTGGATCGCGGCCTACAGGAGTTGCCTGTGCTGTGCTCTGGGGCCCAGGTGCTCCCCACCAGGAAGGCACTGGCCAGTCTCCCCACCCATCTGGGGGGCATCAGGGGAAGCAGGGCACACCTCACAGCCACTCTGCCCTTCCCCAGAAGGTTGCAGATGCCCTGGACATAGAGGAGGGAGGCAGCTGCCTGCGACCTGAACATGGCTGCCTACAGCAGTTTCATTGTGGGAGCCGGAGCGAGCAGGAGATGCGAGCAGGTTCCACATGTGGAGGAACTGGAGGCAGGCATGGTCACCACCACGAATGCTTCCGCCGGCCAGAGAGCTCAGGGCATCGGGCATATGGGGCTGAAGGAGTCCTTGGTGGCAGGGCCCTGTGCACTCTGAGCAGCCCCCAGCAGCTCAGGCAGGGGATGGGGAGTCACACCAATAAAACCTCCCCCCAGGGTCCCCAGGAGCAACTCAGGCTTGGAGCATCGGCCTTGCAAATAAGGTCACTAGCTATCCCCAGGGCTGCCGCGTCACCGAGCATAGTCCTAGCACCTCTGCCCATGCTGGCACCACAGCTCTGCCAGCCACACCACAGCTTCAGGGGTGCCACCGCTGGAAAGTACCTCAAAGGAATTCCGACCCCAGGCAAGCACAACTAAAGGGCACAGCCCAGAGAGTGTGTACCCAGCACTACTGAAGAAGCGTAACCCTCAACACCAAGGCCAGGGTGCACGTGGTCCTCAGCAACCCAACAATACCCCCCAAAGGAAAGGAGAAGGAAACATTTTAAGTATAATTTTTTAAAAATATAATAGAGAAGCTAGAGTGGTAGTACAATGGTAGAGCATTTGCCTAGCATGTCGCCAACCCAGGTTCAATCCCTGGCATCCCATATAGTCCCCAAGCACCACCAGGAGTAATTCCTGAGCAAAGAGCCAGGAGTAACCCCTGAGTATCGCGGTGTGACCCAAAAAAGCAAAATAATAATAATAATAATAATAATAATAATAATAATAATAATAATAATAAAGAGGTACCGGATAAATTGTGCAATGGGTAGGGCTTGTATGCCACCAACCTGGGCTCGAGCCCCAGCATTACATATGGTCTCCCAAGCCCCACCAGGAGTGATCTCTGAGTGCAGAGCCAGGAGTGACCCCTGTGCACCAATTGGTGCCCCCACAAAAAAAAAAAAAACCTGTCTTGTGTGTGGGAGTCGAGGCATCAGTCTGTCACTGACACTATGATTAGTGGCTTAGTAAGGCCCAGCCCTGGTTACACACCTGCAGGTACACCTTCAGGCTCACACCTGAAGGTGCACACTGTAGCCAAACACCTGGAGGTACACCTACAGGCGCACACCTGGAGGCACACACCTGGAGACACACCTGCAGGTACACCTGAAGGCACACACTTGCAGGCTCACATCTGAAGGTGCACACTTGTAGCCACACTGAAGCACACACCTGGAGACACACACCTGCAGGCGCACACCTGGAGGCACACCTGGAAACACACACCTGCAGGCGCACACCTGGAGGCACATACCTGGAGACACACACCTGCAGGCGCACACCTGGAGGCACACCTGGAGAAACACACCTGCAGATACACCTGAAGGCACAGTTGCAGGCTCACGCCGGAAGTTGCACACATGTAGCCACACAACTGAAGCACACCCCTAGAGGCACACACCTGCAGGCATACACCTGGAGACACACCTGGAGGCACACACCTGCAGGTGCACACCTGAGACACACCTGGAGGCACACACCTGCAGGCGCACACCTGGAGACACACCTGGAGGCACACACCTGCAGATACACCTGGAGGCGCACCTATAGGTACACACCTGGAGGTACACCTGCAGGTGCATCCTTGCTACCCCTGTGAGGGTATACTTGTCAATAGGGGTGTGTCCTTGTCCCAGGCAGCCCTGGGGACAAGGCCAAGGGTGGGAGGTGTGAGGCCATCTGGAGCCCCGCACCCCAACTGCCTGCGCACGGGTGCCTTTGGCAGGATGTGTCCTGCCTGCAGTCCTCACTTGCCCAGCCGCATCTCTTTATGGCATCTGCCGGGCATGAGAAGATGAGACCAAAGCTTTTCCCCTGCTTCCATAGACCTTTTCTCACCACGCTAAGAGGCTGTGCCTTCTGAGAGGCAGGGTCATACAGTGCCAACCGTCGGAGCACCCACAGACCAAACTAGCACTCCAGCCCTTTGAGCGTCTCCTGGCCCTCTCCTGCTGAACCCTTAGCTGAGCCCCTTTCTTGAGAACTTGAGCTTCATTGCTGATTCATTCAGAAGCTGTTCTCACTTGGCACTGTTGGTGAGGGTTAACCCTGACAGATTTGGGCCCTAAGCACCACTCTCCAGCCATAGGCACTTCCTGTGAACTGGCGAGAGTGGAGGTCCACAGCCGGTCAGAGCCCTGGAACAAGCTTGGCTCTCGGAAGCCTCAGCATCTGACTCGTTCCCATCCCCAGGAGCCACTTCCCCTCTCATTCTTTTTCTCATTCTCTTCTCTCGAAGAGGCTCCGAGGCTCTCAGAGCCCAAGAAAACCCCTTGGCTTTCATGTGGGTTCTCTGCTCTGCCAGCTGCATCTGCTGTCCGCCCTCGGTCAGTGCGTTTCCAGAATCTGAAAGGCACAGAAAGCCAGGGCCTCTGCTCTGGTTCCATGGCTGTAGCAGGGGTCAGCGGTGACCCCTCTTAGGCCCTCTGGTGGTTGGCAGAGTCCAGAATTGAGAGGACGGAGTGATAAGGCATTTGTCTTGCACACAGCAGACCTGGGTTCGATCCCTGGCATCCCATATGGTCTCTTGAGCATCACCGGGAGTAGTTCCTGAGTGCAGAGCCAGGAGTAACCCCTGAGCATCGCTGAGCGTGATCCAAAAAAGAAAAAAAATCCAGAGTTGAGCCTGCAATCTCAGCGCTCAGCTGTGCCTGGTATTCCTTGCAGTGACTTTCATGCCCTGGTAAGCTCTGAACAGTCTGAGAGGGTGGGGACAGACAGAAAGTGTCCAGTCCCACATGATCAGGACTGCAGCCAGAGTCCCATCCTTGGGAAGGCAGGACATTCTGCCAGCCACAGGGGGAGCCTGTTGCCCACCTGCCCCAGGACCACCATACCTGGGAGGGTCCTACCGTCCTCTCCACCCTGCTCCCCATAGCCAGCAGGTCCTCGTCTAACACAGGAGGTGGCCAGGCGTGTGACTCCAGGAAGCCGTCCTTTGCCGTGGGGAATCCAGCTCTTCCCGAGCACCCTGTTCCCTAGAAGGGATAAGATGGGACCACCAGGGCCCTGGAAATGAACACGTAGCTCCCATGGGTGGGGGTGGGGTGCCCCGCCAGCTGCCGCAGGAATAGGCGTCTTGGCGCCGGCGTGGGTGCAGGGCACAGCCTGGCGCTGTGCTGACGTGCGCTGCGTGTCTTCACACCCCTGACTGAGTGATGTTCAGTCAGGTGTTTCCCACCTGCGACTCTTGCCAAGACGCCACACAACACCCTCAACACAAAAGGACTGTTTGCACAAAGGGAAAACATTCCTTCAGGGGGGTTCTTTAGAAACGCTTGATACTCAACTAGCTAGAACTTCCCGGGAAGCCCCGTGTTGAAGACGAGCTGGCACTGCCGCCCTGAAAGCAGAGCCCGCTCTGCACCTGTGCCTCCCTCCCAGGCCCAGCCCCCACGTCCTTCAGCCCCCAACCTGGGGTCTCCCCATGTGTGGAGGTGACCTGGAAATGCAGCTGGGTCCACCCAGATAAACTCCCACCACACAGATGTTCTCGCTTCTACAGCAGCTCCAGCTTGGGGTGCCACAGGAAAACTTCTGAGTGGCACATAACAAGCCACAGATGCAAGGCATGGCCAGTGGCACGGTGCGTGGAAAAAGTAGGTATCTGAGACCTTCAGATAAGATCTTTTTGCTATGCTGCAGGCTGGGATACACCCAACACCACCATCCTGGCTTGTGCTTTGAGACCTTCAGAGTTTCAGACGCTGGGGTTAAAGCAGTAACCCAGTCCTGCCTGTCATCAAGCACTGCCCCTGGAACCCAAGGAGCCAAGTCCTTTCTGAACCCTCCCAGGGAATTTGATGGCTCCACCTTCGAGGTGCACTGGCACAGGCAGGGGTGGGGCGTTGCTCTGCTGTCACCAAACCAGGGGGCATTCAGAAACCCAGGAGCGAGGTGGTGGGTCCCCCTCACATCAAGCTGAGGGTCACCATCCTCCCTGATAGTCCCCAAACTCCCAAATGAGAGAATTACCAGAAAGTATATAGACAGTTGTTGGGAGAGTAAGTGGGGGCTGGGAAGATGGCTTTGCAACTGGAGGACCTGGCTCAATCCTGGAGCACTTGGTCCTTGGAGCACTGCCAGGAGCGGCCCTGAGCACTTTCGGGGGGTAAAAAAATAAAAAGTTAAGTCAGTCAGGTGAGCCTGGAGCGGGAGGGGTGAATGTGTGTCCTTCCAAAACTCAGGGGAGTGCAACACAGCCCCCCCAAGAGATGGTGTGAGGAGGTGCCTGTGGAGGTGCTAGGGTTCTCCCGAATGGGGCCGGTGCCCTCATTGTGGCCCCTCACACAGGCCCCAGGTATTGGGCCCGTCCAGACGCACTCAGCCTTGATCTTAGACTTTCAACTTCCACAACCGAGAAGCGAGTTTCTGTTATTTATGAGCTGCTCCGTCTGCAGGTCTTTGTAGAGTCACCTGAACTAAGACAAGATGCTCACGTTCTGTTATTTTTTAAAGATGTGGAATGCTAGGCACTTGAGTCATTCAGTTTCACCCTGTTGCACTTACTGATCGCTGCTTTTGTAAACGAGCCCAAACATCAGTGTGCTGTGGCCGTCTGCACCAAAGCAAGAAGTCAGGAGACCTCAGAGCACCATCCCTGCTCTGGCTGGTGAAGCCGGCCAGCCCACCAGCCTCCACTTCCCATCGAGACCAACCAGCTCCACACCCCCTCCAGTGGCCACTCACACTTCTCAGGGGAGTGGACTGCTTCTTTAAGGGGCTGGAGCTGCAGGAACCTGGCACCTTTTTCACCCAGCCCTGGCATAAGGGGACACAGACACTCCCCCACCCCCGTGGTTGGGAGAGGGCAGGATTTTCAGCCTTCAACAAACAAGGCCTGTCGGACCGGACCGAGGCAGGGCTCCCTTGTAGAGTCCCCACCTCTGCCTGTGTAAGGCTGCATTGTGCCCAGTCTCTGTGCCACTCTGCACCCCCAGTGAGAGTGTAGGAGTATCATGACTTGGCTGCCATCGTTCAAACCCCACTCCACCCACCACAAGCATGTGACCCCTGGACTATGAGCAGGTGGAATCCCCATCACTGCACTAAGAGGTTTGGTGGCAATCTTCACCAGCTGAGCAGCTCGTCCAAGCTTGTGCGGTGCCAGGGATAACCCAGGCTGCCCCGTGGAGCTCAAGGCCTCATGCAGTGATACGCAGGGAGCCATGCAGTGCCAGGATCAGTCCAGATCTACCACACATGAGGCATGTGCCTTAATCATCTCTCCAGCCTGAAATTTTATTTCATTATTATTTTTGTTTGTCTTGGGGGCCACACCCTGTGGCACCCACAGCTACCTCCTGCCCGACTCTGTGCTCAGAGATCACTCTTGGAGAGGCTCTGGGGACCATATGAGGTGTTGGGATTGAACCCAGGTCAGCCACATGCAAGACAAATGCCCTACCCATTGTACTATCTGTCTGGCCCTGAGATTTTATTTTGTTATAGCCATAAATTTTGACTGCAAGCATGTGACTATGTAGAAAATTCCAGTATAGGCAGTGTGGACTTAAGCAATTAGCATTTTAAAACTCTTGAACATTTGAAACATAGATTTAAGAGGCCAGAGAAATAGCACAGTGGGTAGAACATTTGCTTTGCATGCGGTTGACCTGGGTTCAATCCCCATATGATCCCCTGAGCACTGCCAGGAGTAATTCCTGAGTGCAGAGCCAGGAGTAACCCCTGAGTATCACCAGGTGTGACCCAAAAATCAAAATCACAAAACAAGGGGCTGGAGTGATGGCCCAGTGGGGAGGGCGTTTGCCTTGTATGTGGCCAGCCGGCGCCAGCCCGGGTTCAATCCCCAGCGTCCCATATGGTCCCCTGAACACCGCCAGGAGTGATTTCTGAGTGCAGAGCCAGGAGTAACTCCTGAGCGTCGCCTGGTGTGACCCAAAAAGCAAAAAAAAAAAAAAATCACAAGACAAAACATAGATTCAAATGAAGGGAAAGACAAACAGAGTGTGTGTGGCCTGTGCCCAGTCTCATGGTGAAAGAGCTCGTGGGCAGCTCAGGCCCAGCCCTGGCTGACTCAGCACCTGGGACCAGGGCTCAGAGCAAGCACTGCTTCTCTCAGAGTGGGGGGTGAGGGCAGCCTGGGGGTCCCACATTTCTGAGCTCTGCCTTTCTCAGTGGAAGCACGGGGGACCTGCAGGTGGTTCTGGGAAGCGAAATCTGTTGTTGGAGCTGCCCGAAGCTGCCCCCACTATAGCTGGAGAGGCCTCCTGGGGCTCCTGGTCTCTACAGCCAGGCTAGTTCCCAGCCTCTCAGCAGATGGGACCTGTCTGTGGGGCTTGGGTTGACCTCACTATCCAGTCTGGATCCTAGGGTACCAAGAGGCCCATGGAGAGGGCTGGGATAGCCTGCAGGAGGGGAAACCAGAAGGGCCCTCACCAGTTCACCTCCTGCCCAGGTACATGCCAAGCAGGATGGAAGTGGGGGCAGGAGTCTGTGCTTGGTGGCCAGCAGCTGGCTCCCTCTAGGCCCCTGGATGTGGTCAGTGACTGTGCTGGGACATCTCGTGCTGCTGGATACACAAAGTGGCTCCGGCACCCCTGGACAAAGGCTCCCACATATTGCCTGATACCCCAGGGGGAAATTTTCCTGGTTCCAAATAGCTGGTAGAGAGTCAAGCAAGACTTGAATGTAAGCGGTTTCTGCAGATGAGGATCGTTCATTCAGAGTTTCTGAATTGTTATAGTTGAACCTTGGCTAATATAGGTTTGAATGGGAGGTATTTGCTGTTCTGTGGATCTTTCCTATCTGGGATTTCCCCATTCATGGATTCAACCCAAGGTCCCAGTTTAAGGGACTTGAGTACCCTTGAGTACCTAGGGATGCATGCAGTTGCTTTAGGGAAATCAGTTATATATTCGGGAAGGGGAGTAGTGCACTAGCCCCAGAGCACCTGCCTTGGAAGTCGGAGATTGTGTCCTGTAAAGAGTTTGATCCCCAGCACTGCCCCGTAGGCCCAACTGTGAGCCTAGCTTCTCTGCTGTTCAGGATCCCTGGTGAGGCCCAGTGTGCACTGCCACTAGGAGTGTGCTCACAACAACAGCAACAAAAAGGAAGAGGAGGGCCAGAGCAATAGCACAGTGGGGCGGGCTGTACTATTAGGTTCAATCCATTCAAAAGCAACCCTGGTTCAATCATCAGCATCCATATGGTCCCCCAAGCCCACCAGGAGTGATTGCTGAGTGCCGAGACAGAAGTCAGCTCTGAGCACAATTTACCGATAGCCCCTATGGTCCAAAAACAAAAACAACAACAACAAAAAAGAAGAGGATACATTAAAAAAATTAAAATAGTAGGGGCGGACAAGTACTCTTGTCTTGCCTGGGGCCAACCCAGATTTGATCCCCAGCATCCCATATGGTCCCCTGAACATTGCCAGGAATAATTCTTGAGTGCAGAGTCAGGAGTAACCCCTGAGCATCTCGGGTGTGTCCCTGAAACAAACAAAAAAAATTAAAATAGTCAGGATATATATACACCTTTATTTTCACTTCCATGCTCATTATGATAGCCAAGCTCTGGAAACAACCCAAGCATCCAAGAACTAATGAGTGGATAAAGAGATTGTGGTATATACACACAATGGAATACTACTCAGCTCTGATGTGGAGATAAAATCTTGCATCTCGCTTCAGCTTGGATGGAAAGAGGAGGGTGTGATGCCAGCTGAAGTGAGTCAGAGGAGGACAAACACCGGATGATCTCGCCCATTGGTGTCGTGTAAGGAAACAAAGCAGGGGAGCAACAATGCCAGTGAGAATAAACTCTGAGATATTGCCAACAAAATGGAGCCCGCTGGAATAGGGGTGGGGAGGGACCTAGGAACAGTGGTGGAGGGACAGTGAACCTGGTGTGCAAAAAGCAGTAATAGTAATACCATTGTTAATCAGGCCACTGCAATAAAAAAAAAACATTGGAATAGGACAGTGGGGACAGCGTTTGCCTTGCACATGGCCAACCTGGGTTCGTTCAATTCCCATCATCCCATATGGTCCCCTGAGCACCACCAGGAATAATTCCTGAGTGTAGAGCCAGGAGTAACCTCTGAGCATTGCCAGGTATGACCCAAAAAAGAAAATAAAAAGACATTGGAATAAATAACTTCAATAAAAATGTATAAATAAGTATTCATTTAAATATGTACTCAAGTGACTCCAACAGTAGTATAGCAGATAGGGTGTTTGCCTTGCACACAGCTGACCTGTTTGACACCGGCATCCCATATGGTCCCCTGAGCACTGCCTGGAGTAATTCCTTTTTTTGTTTGTTTGTTTGCTTTTTGGGTCACACCCAGCAGTGCTCAGGAGTTACTCCTGGCTCTGCACTCAGGAATTACTCCTGGCGGTGCTCGGGAGACCATATGGGATGTTGGAGATCGAACCTGGGTCGGCTGTGCAAGGAACAAGCGCCCCTACCCGCTGTGCTATCGCCCGGCCCCAAGAGTAATTACTGAGTGCAGAACCAGGAGTAATCCCTGAGCATCACTGTGTGTGCCCCCACTCAGCAAAAAATAAAAAATATATATAGGGGCCAGAGCAATAGTCCAGCAGGTAGGGTGTTTGCCTTCCACGCAGCTGACCCAGGTTCGATCCCCGGCATCCCATATGGTCCCCCGAGCACCGCCGGAATAATTCCTGATGCAGAGCCAGGAGTAACCCCTGAACATTGCCAGGTGTGACCCAAAAAGCAAAATAATAATAAATAATAATAATAAAAATAATGATAATAAATATATACTAAAAGACTGCAGCAAGAGCTCACTGACAGTAAGCAGAGATAACCCAGCACAGAAAGGGCAGTGGCAAGACAGCTCAGCAGCAAAGCATGCACTCGGTCAGTGTTCGGTCTTCGGCAGCATCCAGGCAGGGCGCAAACAAAAGCAAATCCCAAGATCGTGAACTCCTAAGAGGGACATAAAGGCAGTGGTGGAGGGACGCTGGCACTCTGCTTGCCAGCCGCAGTCATGTTACAATCTGAGACCTGAGACCGAATACTGTGGCAGACCAGGCCGCCTCCAAGTGGGCCAACTAAGCACAGTGAAACTACATCCACCTGCTGCCGAGGTTGCGGGGCAGTGGCCCTCGTTGTCCTGGCCTCTCTGCAGCACCACAGCCAGTTAACCGACTTCCACACCAAAACTCTGCAAACCGCCGCTTCCCAGCGCCCATCATTCTACTTGCCCTCTGCAAATCTGACTCTGCCAGGTATCATGAAAGTGGACTCAGACAGCTTCCTCTTCATGACCAGCTCATTTAACTTAGTATGATTCTTTAAGGTTCACCATTTGGTAGCCCAAGTCAGAATTCCTTCCTCCTTCTTCTTTCTTCTCTCTTTTTTAAAATTTTTTTAATTTTTTTTTTAAATATTTTATTATACGACCATGAGATATACAATATACAATTACAAAAATGTTCATGTTTGGGTTTTGGTCATACAGTGTTCCAGCACCCATCCCTCCACCTGTGCCCATCTCCCATCACCAATGTCCCCACCTCCCTCCCCCTTCTCCCAGACTGCCTCCATGACAGGTTCTTTATCTCTTCTCTCTCTCTCTCTCTCTCTCTCTCTCTCTCTCTCTCTCTCTCTCTCTCTCCCCACACACACACACACACATTGTGGATTGCAATATATACATTTAGAGGTTATCCAGTGTATCTTTTGCCTATATTCAATGCTCAGTTCTAGGAAAAAAAGTATTATCCTTTTTTTCCCCCCAAAAAATTTATTACACCATTTTAGACATACAATTGCAAGATGCTCATGCAGAGTTCTGGTTCCACGGCGTTCCAACACCCATCCCTCCACCCAAACCCATCTCCCATCACCAATGTCCCCACCTCCCTCCCCCCTCCCACACCTCAACTACTTGGCAGATTCTGTACGTCTTCTCTCTCCTCTCTATCTCTCCCCTCCAGCCAAACTTTCCTGCACATCGTGGGAATGCAGTGGATTAAAGGACATTACTGTTTCCACTATTTTGATGGACCACGTGGCCGCAGTGGCCACGCGACCTGAGGTCGAACTGGTTTTGCTCTGTTAATCTGGTCGTGAGGTAGTATCCCAGCGTCCGGATAGCAAAGGTGGTGGCTAGTGTGGTGGGCGGAGTCTCATCCGGCTGCTTCTGGGACCCCCGGAGGTGATGGGCCCACTCCCAAAACCCATCTGTCCTCCCGGAGCCCCATGGTCAGCTTAGCCGGGGGAAGCGGAGTTCCAGGTTCCCCCAGGTGCATCCGAGGCCCGCATGCTATGGCTGGTCGCCCCAGGGCAGCTCCTGGGCGGGCCACCAGGCTTGACAAAATGGAGAGGGACCTTCTTCTCTCTTTCTTTTCTTCCTTTTTTTTTTTTTTTTTTTGAGTTGCCTGGGATCAAACACAGAAAGAACAAATATGAAAAATAAGCAACATCTTTGGCCCCACAAATTCCCTTATTTTTTGTTTGTTTGGGCCTCATATGTGGTCCTGGGGACTGAACCCATTTCGCCATAGGCAAGGCAATCACCTTAACCACTATACTACCTCTCTGGCCCCAGAATTCCTTTCCTAAAGCCAAGTATTGCTCTGGTGTTTGTTCAGTCACAATCCAGCAGTGGACAATTGGGCTGCCCCTGACTGGCTATAGTGAGTAACATAGAAATGAACATGGGGGCACAAGAGTCTCTGCTTTCATTTTTTTTTCTTTTTTGGGTCACACCTGGCAATGCTCAGGGGTTTCTTGTGGCTCTGCACTCAGGAAGTACTCCTGATGGTGCTCGGGGGACCATATGGGATGCCGGGATCGAATCCGGGTTGGCTGCGTGCAAGGCAAACACCCTACCCATTGTGCTATCGGTCCAGCCCCTCTGCTTTCAATTCTTTGGGGAATGTGTGTGTACACGTGTGTGTGTAAGTGGAATTGCTTAGATCACTAGTAAGTTTGTTTTTGTTTCATTTTTTTTCACTCTTACTGAAGTTTATTTAACAAAACAGTTCAGTAAGAAAATGTACCTCAAGGGCCAAGGATGTGGCTCAGTGGTTGAGCACGTGCTTTGCATGTGTGTGGTTCTGGGTCCTTCCTAGCTCTCAAAGCACCACCAGCTGTGGCCCAGGTTGCCCCCACACCCAGTACCTCTGCCGTAGCCCCTGCATGCCACCCCAACAAATGTACACAGCCCAATTTTTACATCCTAGGGAAGAGGCCGTAGAGAGCCACATGTGGAAGCAATTGACTTCTCTGAACACAGCCCTTGTTTATTCTCGTTCCAAGTCTCCAACATGATGAGACTATTTCCTCCTATTAACACCATTCCAGGGCTGTGCTGCGGCCACTAGTTGCCATCCCCCACACTTTCATCTATCACAGGACTAATAAAGTCGTCCCTTGCTGGCCTGTGGATATGTCTGCCCCTATTTAATTTTAACGACAGTGACTTTTTTGGGGTGGGACTCCCCAGTACTGCTGGAGGCTACTCAGCAATATTAGGCTTCCAGGAAGGACCTGAAGATTAGGTGGCTGGGCACAATAACACAGTGATGCTTGGGGTCAGTGGTCCTGAGGGCCGCCAGTACCACCCTGGCAGAGTGAGGGGTGCCTGAGGCCCGCACATTCAGCAATATTGGGTAGACATGTGGTGCCAGGGACGGAAGTGGGGGGCCTTTCTATGAAAGCATGTGCTCCAGTCCTCGAGGGCTGTCTCAACGGTAGCTTCTTTTTTTTTTTTTTTTTAAGTATTTTATTATACCACCGTGAGATATACAAATAAAAAGATATACAATTAAAAAAGTTCATGTTTGGGTTTTGGTCATACAGTGTTTCAGCACCCGTCCCTCCACCAGTGCCCATCTCCCACCACCAACATCCCCGGTTCACTCCCCCTTCCCCAGCCCTGCTCCATGGCAGGTTCTTTATTTCTTTCCCTTTCTCTCTCTTTCTCTTTTCCTTCCCTTCCAGACTATGGAAAAGTGATCTGATCCTATCCCGTTTCCAGTGGTTTTTTTTTTTTTTTTTTTTTGCTTATTTTGGTCACACCCGGCAATGCTCAGGGGTTACTCCTGGCTCTGCACTCAGGAATTACTCCTGGCGGTGCTCGGGGACCATATGGGATGCCGGGGATCGAACCCGGGCGGCACAGGGCCGGCGCGTGCAAGGCAAACGCCCTACCCGCTGGGCTATCGCTCCGGCCCTCAACGGTTGCTTCTAAGCCACAAGTTCTTTCAGCTTGGGAGGGTGAACTTTGCTCAAAAGATGCCCCCTGGGGAAATTTATGGCCTCCCTCAAATTCCTGTCTTTCCATTTTTTTGAGTACCCCCAGTAATGGTTTTCCAAGGCACCTACATCATTGTACACTCTCACTATCGATGGCTTACCACAGCACCTACATCTTTTTTTTTTCTTTTTGGGTCACACCCGGCAATGCTCAGGAGTTACTCCTGGCTCTGCACTCAGGAATTACTCCTAAGCGGTGCTCAGGGGACCATATGGGATGCCGGGGATCGAACCCAGGCCGGCACAGGCCGGCCACGTGCAAGGCAACGCCCTACCCGCTGGGCTATCGCTCCGGCCCAGCATCTACATCATTGTACACTCTCACCATCAATGCACAAGGTTTTCCACAGCACCTACATCATTGTACACTCTCAGCAGCAACACGCAAGGTAACAGTTTTCCACAGCATTTACATCATTGTACACTCTCAGCAGCAACACGCCAAGGTAACAGTTTTCCACAGCATCTACATCATTGTACACTCTCACCAGCAATGCACAAGGTAACAGTTTTCCACAGCACCTACATCATTGTGCACTCTCACCTGCAATACACAAGGTAACAGTTTTCCACAGCACCTACATCATTGTACACTCTCACCAGCAATACACAGGCTTCTGGTTTCTCTGATCCTCACCAACATGTTTTTGACAGCTGTTGTCCATCATCTTGTTTCATTGCATTTCTTTCTGGGGGGGAGGAGAGAGCGTTCACAGCACCCAACAGTCTCCCGGGGCTACTCCTGCCTCTGTTCAGAGGTCACTCCTGACAGCATTCAGGGACCCATATGCCAGGGATAAAATTGGATGCAAGGCAAGTGCCCTACTACTGAACTATCCCTCCAGACCAGCTTGGGGCAGCTCAAGGCAGGGGCGTGGTCACTCTGGCTGTATGCATGGCAGGGTCTCCTCTTCCAGAAACTTAAATTCTCACTGGGGACGGGACACAGGCATGCAAACTGCAAAGAGTGAAAGGAAGCTTAAGCTGGTACGGGGGTCTGGGGAGGCACAAGGAAGGAGACTCCCCAGGCCCCTGAGACTACTCTCCTTCCTGGTGAGGACCATGCCAAGACGCCCAGATGCCTGGAACCCACCTCTCCAGAGAGGCAGGAGTGAGGTGCCTGGTTTAGATGCAGGGGAGCAAGTGGTGGCAGGAAACGGCAGTGGGGATGGTGGGACCAACCCAGTCCTACAGTTACAGGGCTGTGCTAAGCATCCACCCGTCCTGTAGGGGGCACTGATTGGTGCGAGGCCCTCCTAGGCTCACCAACAGAGCCTCTGAGTCAAGGCACTACCACCCATCAGGCCAGAGGGGCCCATTGTTGTGGGGGGCGGGAATGGGGGTCAATAGCATGCAGGAGCCCCAGCTGCTCTGCTATCCCAGCCTGGTGCTCAGTGGAGATGACAGCAAGAGGGCCACACATGGGGACAGTAGCTTCTCCACATCCACCCGCAGTGCCTTCTTGCCTCTCACTAGGCTGATCCATTGAGTTGTGAGGGGCGAGTTGTGTGGGGTTGTGTGTTGGTGCCACTCTCTCTCACTCAGCTGCCGTGCCCCCCTGTAGCCAGGCTGGGAGTTGCTGGGCAGATCCCCAGGGGAGAGGCAGAGCCCCAGCGCCGCCATCTGGCCAGCTGTCCCTTCAGGGAGGCCTTTTGCTCCCGGCCCGTGGCTCTGCACAGTGTTATCAGCCTGTGCTAGCTGGCATGGAAGTGGCTGCTTCCGGATTTTGCTGCAGTCCAGCAGCCGCCTTCACGTGGTGCCAAATTCCCACCACCACACTGGCAGGGAAGAGGCGGGCAACTTTTTAGAGAAACAATGACACTGACCCACGCACACAGCACAGCATGGAGAGGGGCTTCCTGTGGGAGGCCCCCGAGCCCCTATGCAGAACTCACAGGAGGGGAGAGGCTTAGGGAAACAGGGGGCACCCGTGTGCCAGCCAGTGCCTGAATATCCCACACTGGCCTTCACCATGAAGGAGGGCTGGAGGAGGTGATCTGGGGGTGAGGGCCTGTGGTACCTGCCGGGGGTGTGCTACCTGGAAGAAAAAGGCTAACGGTGTGTGTTGGTGTGCTGTCTTTGTAGCAGGGCCTCTGCCTGCCCAGACCACCATGCCCCTCACTGTCTTTAAGGTCGCCTAGGAGGCCATGCTGGGGAAGAATCTAGAAAACATGTATTGAGCTAAAAATGGGGTTGGAGACAAAGGAGTAAAGAGAGAAAGGCAGGTTCCAGGGAGAGGGAGGAGTGTGTGGTGGGAACCCTGCACCGTCAGGGGGCCAGCATGGGGACTGGACGCCAGGAGCCCAGGCCGGATGCATGAGAAAGTCTCCCCAGGACTGCCGCCGCTTTGCTGTCTTCCAGGGAAGCTTGCTGGACCCCACCCAGCAGGTCCACGAAACTGGCAGGGACACTGATGAAGGTCCCCAGGTCAGCAGCAAGTCCCAGTGCCCTGCTGGGGCCACCCTGGGAAGACTGTAGAAGCCGCCTTGAGCCCCTTGGGTTGAGGCGGGTCTCACAACCCCCTCTCGGTCCCACAGGCGCAGGCGAAGGTGAGCACGGGAACAGGCAGCTGCGCTCGGCCCCCAAGGAAGATGCGGGTGGCGGCTGCTGGAAGGGGGATTAAGTTCTTACTCTCTGCATGGAAAGCTGATAGATAAAGGATGTCGACAATGCCATTCCTCTTTATAATTAAGAAGATAATTTAATTACTGCTATTAAAACCTAAGCTTCTCCCCCACATGGGCCGCTTTTAACCCAACGCCTTTGCTCCTGCCGTTGTTCCCCCACGCGCAGACCTGGCAGCACTTAAGTAGAGACCCGGAGACTCCAGAGGTGCGTCTTGTGAACCATCTGGTTTGAAGTAGCGTGACAAGCAGGAAAGGGAATTGAATCAAAGGCGAAACTTGTGTTTTACTTAAATACAGAAAACGTGTGAGGTAGATCAGGAAACCGCCCCATCCTCCGGGCTGCGCACCCCACTGCCGGCTCCCAGCCAGGCTCCTGTCAGGACGTGGAGGGCCCTAGGAGGGGAGAGGGAGGCCAGGAGAGATATCTGTGAGGGTCAGGGAGTGCCCAGTATCAATGGCCAGTCCCCTTCCCTCCAGGACCTACCACCGCCTAGTCTCTGTGGAGCCCTCACAGTGCGGGGTATGCCAGACCCCACGGCCCCCTTAGCTGTTTCCAAAATGCTTTGCTGCTCCTAGGGAAACCGAGGCTCCCAACCTGTAAGACAGCTCTCCCTCACACCCCATGTAGCACATGACTTCAACCCTTGTGCTCAACTCTTCCCCCACCTCGAGGTCACTCTGTGTCTTTTTTTCTTTTTTGGTCACACCTGGCGATGCTCAGGGGGTTACTCCTGGCTCTTCACTCAGAAATTACTCCTGGCAGTGCTTGGGGGACCATATGGGATGCTGGGGATCGAACCCGGGTCAGCTGGATGCAAGGCAAACGCCCTACCTGCTGTGCTATCGCTCCAGCCCGAGGTTGCTCTTTTAGTGATAGAAGTGCCAGAGACAGTACAGAAGGTAGGGCACTTACTTTGCATGTAGCCAGCTCAGGTTCTATCCCTGGTTTCCTGCACTTCACCAGGAGTGATTCCTGAGCACAGAGCCAAGAGTAAGCTTGAGTACCCCTGGATATTGCCCCAACACCTCCCCCCACAGAAAGAATTCCTCATCCCCCACCCCTCCACCCACTTGCCCCCGCCTGTGGACATCAGGCCCCACACCCCGCCAACCATTATCATCAGAGTACTCCATGGATATCTTCATCCAGAGGGAAAGGAGGTGCTGGGACTCCCCAAGTTAGAAAGCAGGATCCCCACAACCACTAGTGGCCCCCACATATACCCTCAGCAACTCCAAGCTTCAGACAACACCGAACAGGCACCCTCATTCAACAGCCTCGTCTGAGTGTGCTGTCTGCCCTCCAAAGGCTCCTGGGAGAGTCGACCTTTGTCCACAGGGTCCTGTACCCCATGCTCGGCCCAGCCTGCTGGCTACAGGTGTTTTACTCTGCCCTCAGAGGGGTTGCGAGGCAGCGTTCCTACAGTGGCAGTGCAGGAGGATGGACCCTTTGGAGCGTCTCCTCAGCCAATAGCCCTCTGGCCAGACACCCTATGTTTTGTGCTTGTCTTTCAAGCTCCTCCATCCTGAGCTTTTGTTTGTTTTCCTGGTGCTTGGGTCATAGCCCGTGGTGCTCAGGGATGTCTCCAGCCCTGTGCTCAGGGCTCACTCTGGGAGGTGCTGCTGGACCCTGTGGCCTCTTGAGTGTAAGATAAGTGCTCAGTCCACTGAATTGGCCTGCCGTAAGTTTTTGCAGGTGGGACCCTGGCACTGGTGCAACACACTGACGAAATGAGCCCTGCAGAAAGGCAAGGGTGGTGCGGGGCTACCACAGCACTTCTGAAAACAGGGATCATCTATTTGCACGCTGCAGTCAGTCATTAGGTCCTCAAGACCCCATTCGTGGGACCCAAGGAAGTAAAGTTGGAAGTGGACAGGCTCTGCTCCCCTCGGCTAGTCCAGAGTTTAACTCTTTCATGTCCCTGATGCAAGAAGGGGCTCTGAGAAGTGTCTCAGGCCACTCCTTCCCCCTTAGAGCTCTTGTCCTGGCTGCTGGGTACCCGAACACGAGCAATAGGAGCATGGTTCAGCTTCCGGGTCAGCCACAGGATCAAGGATGAAAGTCTGGGGCGGAGCAAGAGTACAGCCTTGTATGATGCTGACCTGAGTTCTATTCCCGGCATCCCACACGATTTCCACGGGGAGTAATTCCTGAGTACAGAGCCAGGAGTAACCCCTGAGCATTGCCGGTGGGTGTGATAAAAAAAAGGATGAAAGTCTGGGGACACCTACTGGCAGAGGGACCAGCCCAGAAGCAAGTTGGGCAGGGCTGCACCCCCCCACCTGGAGGGGACAGGACAGGGCAGACACCGCCCAGATTTGCCAAGAGAAACAGGAGGGAAAGAAAGGATAGTGTCAGAAAGGAAGCTGCCGTGTCTTGGGGAAGCAGGAGGAAGTGTCATTCCCGCACCCTAGAATGACAGTTTATCCAGACAGCAGCCACTCTGCTCTGTACCCTGGTGCCCCCAAGCACTCCACATGGCAAGGAGGGAGATGTCCCTGGTGCCCTTTGGAAACGCTAGACCCTAGCTTTTCCAGCTGAAGAAGCTGGGTGGCTCCAGCCAGCCCTTCATTCTGCCCAACCCCAGAATCAAAGGCAGGGGAGGGGGCAGAGGGGCAGTGATGCCCGGCCCAAGCACAGCAGAGGCGGCACTGGGCATCATAGCGTCCATCAGAAAATGAGCAAGTGCCCCTCCCGGCCAGCAAGAGGAGAGCTGATAGTCACGTGGAGCGGGAGAACAGCTGCTTCCTGTTCACAAACTGTTGGGCAAACCCATGGAGCCTGCCAAGGGGAGAAACCCCATGCTTTGGGGTGGCCTCCCAACACACAGAAGGCAGACAGTGAGAAACTGAATGTAGACTCTTGTTCTACTCCGACGTATCAAAATAGAAACAGTCTGGAAGATCGCTGCCTCCATGTCCAAGAGCAGCTCAGCACCCCCCAGTGACGGTTGCAGAACTAGGTGGGGAGCCACACCCCAAAGGCAGGTGCCCTGAGCACCTCCATTTTACAGCACTGGCACCTTCTCCAGTTTGGAAGCATTTCTCCTCACTTTAGAAGCGGACAGAACAAAAACAGAAATCTCTCCTCCTGCAGTGCTCCACGCCCACCCGGTGGCCTCGGGGTTGGATATGTGTCCAGTCTCTGTTCCCCAGAGTAGTGCTAAGTGCCTGCAGGGAAACTGCAGGTGGTTTGTTACTCCTATAGGCCTTTGGGACAAAGGGGTCCAGGTACATTTGGGGTGCAAAGTTGGAAGCAGGTTGCCTAACAGTGAGCCCCCTCTGTATGCACAACACCCCCCCACTATACACACAGGTTGGTGACAGAGACACATAGGATTCTGCGGCCACCTGAGAGAGGTGTCCCTCAACACTGGGTCCATACAACCTGCTGGCATCTTTACGCTGGCACTGGGTGCCTCTCAGAGCTTCATGGAACTTGGCTCCAAAGCTCATTCCTGTGCATTCTGGGACTCTCCCTCCCTCTTGTCCACCTCATGGGAATGGTTTCTGCCATCCAGTGGGTTAAGTCCTCAATCACTGCCTGCCACCAGGGTTAACCTATCCAGGAAGCAAGCACCCAGAGCAGGGCAGAAGGGGAAATGCCTGGGTGCATCTATGGCAAGGTGACGCCCCGGCTGCCACTGCCACGTGGCAGTGACTGCCTCGAACACCCTGGGACCAGCACGGAAGGGAGACAGACCCTCTGCCACTTCCCGTCAGTCCTGAGTCCCAGAGAGCAGCCTTGGCGTTGGCGGCTGTCAGCCCTTCCTGCCTGAGCTCAGGAAGGGGAGGGATCAAAGGGTTCCTCTGGCCCCATCCCTGGTGTTGAGTTAATGGGGAGAGGTCCCTCACCACCTGGCTTGGGAAAAATGCTTCCCACACAGGTTTCAAGATGACTCATAACCACTGTCATTGTGCCCCCTGTCCAGGTCACTCCAGGGGGACACTCACATCGAATAAAGTCAATAAACAGGGGGAAAGGCAGAGCTGGGCTGGGGCCAGGGGAAATGCTAAAAGAGCATAACTGCCTGTTTTTGTCTTTCTGCTCCTTCCGACAGGGCCCGGCAGATGGTATTCCCGAGTCCGCGGGAAAGCACGCAGACAGCAGCACTCGTCCCGCAAAGGCCCCAGCGCTCCCAGAGGGATGTTAAATAAAGGATGTGCAAGCGCTCCAGGACGGAGCCGGTACCGCAGCCTGAAGACGGCGAAGGGAACAGCAGCCCGAGGAGAGCGGTCGTTGGGAGGCTGGGGAGCAAAAGGGGACGGGGCCAGAGGCTACTGTGACATGGGTGAGCCATGCTCAGATTTGCCTGCTCACCCCGAGAACCCCATCTGTGTGGCCTGGGGATTTAGGCTTCGGGGAAACCCCAAGTCCCCTAGTTCATCCAGTTTACTCTACCCCGCCCCACCAAACACACACATACACAAAGCGGACACGCAGGCGGCTTCCAAAAGAGGCGAAACCGTTTATCGTCGACGCCGGCGCTGTATCTACAGAATCTATACATTATCTACACGTATCTACACCTCCTGCAGACGGGGTTCTTGGGTCGTCTACACTGCAACTGCCGGCCGGGCAGGGGGCTGGGGGGCGACACGGTCTCGCGGAGAACAATAAATATCACTTCCTTCCGCCGCTGACCGGCGCTTTGGCACTGCGGGCGCGGACCCAGTGGCCCTCCGGGCTGGGGACGTGGGGACCCGCGGGGCTCCCGGGATGGGGAGTGGGACGCAGGGGGTGAGGTTGGGAGCCAGTGACAGCCTTCGGGGCTGGAGGGTGGAGGCCCCAATGGCTTTGTGGGGGCAGGCGGAGAGCCGCGAGGGTCCGGGGGTTTGGGGAAACGTGTTCTTTGACGGCCCTTGGGGCTGGCTGGCCGGGAGCTCAACGGCCCCGGGTTCTGTGCGGGGCCCGGTCCTCATTATCTCAGGCAGTAGTCGTAAGTGCCCGGCGGCGCGGCTCCGGCCGACGAGTACATGTTGGCTGCGGCGGCGGCGGCGGCGGCTGCAGCGGCGGCGGCGGCGGCGGGACTCACGGCGGGGTGGTGGTGGTGCGGGTGGGCGTGCGCGTGCGGGTGGTAGCTGTGGCCGCGCAGGCCCGGCAGTGGGTAGGGCGCCGGCCGACTCTTGGCCCCGAGGTAGTGGTCGTAGGCGGTGGCCGGGTACTTGTAGGGGTGGTGATGCAGCGGTTCCGGACGCACCGGGCGCTTCCAGGCGCAGCTCGGGGTGCGGGGGACTAGGCCGGCCTCCGGGAGCCCCGGGCAGCGGACTAGGCCGCCGGCGCCGGGCGCCCGGGCAGCGCGGGACTCAGCACCCGGGCCAGCAGCTGCGGCGGGTGCGCCGGGTCCCCGAGAACGGCCGGGCCTCCCGCGTCGCGTTCGAATTCTCTCCGGGCTTCGGCAGCGTCTGCGGAGACAGCCCGAGGGTGAGCGCAGCTCAGGTGCCGCGGCCGCAGGGGGAGCCGCGAGCGCGGTAGAAAGAGGCGGGCGCCTCCGCAGCCGGGGGCTCCCCGCCCCTCGTCGGCGAACCGGCGGGAGTCCCGGGCCCTCCCCAGGGGCCCGCGCCCCTCCGCGGGCGGCAGTGGCGGGCGGGCGGGGCGGGGCGGGGGCGCAGCCGTCGGGCCGGGCGGGCGAGTGAGCGCTTGCCCGCCGCCGTGGCCGTTGTGCAACCGGCGCGAAGGCCTCGAGCGCCCCAGGGGCGCAGGCGAGGCGGGGCGCGGCCGTCCGCCTGGGGCGGAGCGCGCGCGGGGCCGCGGCCCCGATCCCACGACCCGAGTCCTACCTTTCTCCGCGCCGTTGGGCTGCGTCGGGGGAGGCCACGGGGTTGCGCGAGCGCGCGAAGGCGCTCATGAGCGGCAGCGCCCCAGGCCGGTGGTTCCGGGGCCTGCGGGCGGGAGGCGGGCGGCGGGTCAGGGCCAGCTGGCCTGGGAGAAAACTCCGGCGCTCGTCTTCTCCGCGCAGGTCACTTACCAGTCCTCAGGGTCGCAGTCTCGGAAACCTTTGGCGAAAGGGTTGCTGGCGATCTTGAGCTGGGTGATCTGAGGGAAAGCGGCAGTGAGCGGAAAAACCCAATCTCGCGACCGCCGCGACTGCATTGGCAGGAAGGTCTCCGAGGACGTGACCCAGTCTACACCGCCTGCTCCCTCCCCGAAGCAGCGCCTCTCCCACAGCGACAGGGAGTTTGATCTCTATTATTGAGCCCCTCTTTTTCTCCCAAGTGGCCCCCCGTACCCCTGCCTAGGATCCGACGCGGTCATCTCCACCGCCCCCACCCTCTGGGGGCCAAGCGGAGGGTCACTCCTGGAATCCGGGTAAACTGTGGCTCACGCCCCTGACAGGGGAGTTTCCGGTATGGTTTGGAAAACAAACTTTGAGTCCGCAGTGACAGTTGCTGTCTGAGAGGTCAACCTGATAGGAGGCCGTGGGTCTTGCAGCCTGGGGAGGGGCTGCCCGTGTCCTGGGGGCTCCATCTGGGATCTGTTCCACAGGGACCTGCTGCTTACTCTGGGCCAAAGTTCCTGTCCCCCCAACCAAGGGCTGCTGCTGAAAGCGGCACCCGCTAGGAAGGCTGGAGCCGCCAAGCCCCTCACCCGGTGATTCTGATAGGCAGTGACAGCGGTAAATCTCGTCTCCTCGAACACAAAGGTTTTGAAGTTCTCCTCAGCGTATTTCTCGCTGTCTTTGCGAGGGTCCACATAGACGACGTGGAACCGAGGCTGGTATCTGTGCATGGAGTTGAGAATGATCTGGAAGCAAAGGTAGCAAGAACAGGTCAAAGAAGCATTGCGGTGTGAATAGAGCAGTGAATTTCCCGGAGCATCCGGGCAAAACCCTTAAATCCCTCCACCCCCACCCCAAATGAAATGGGCCACAAGGCCCAAGAGGCAGCTACAACTGACAGGGAACTAAGGAGAGAGAGGCTGTGAAATAGCTGTAATATGCGGGTCTCAGATTCTCTTCCTCGCCCCTGGATATTGCCCGAGGCTGGGGGACTGCAGGGGCCCTGCAGTTTCGGGGGTAGAACTGGGTTCTGCAAAGCCTCTCCCACACGGCTCCCATCCTTTCCTATTAAGAACCCGCCCAGGAAAGATGGGGGAGCAGGATGAGGGAAGGAAAGGGCCCTTATTCCCATCCCCCAGGTCTATCAGGCCCCGAGAGCCCCAGACCCAGGACTGTGCTCTGCAGTATCACCCCACTCTAGTCCACACTCCAAGCTCTGCCTCAGTCCTAGTCAGCACAGACTCTGAAGGCCGACTGTGGGCGACCCTGGGCCTGTTGTCCCAGGCGAGGGGGCACTCACATGGCCGTTGTCATCCAGCAGGTTGTTGGTCAGCTTGAGTTTGTCAAAAGATACAATCTGCTTCATCCACTGGGCCCCCTGGCCGGTGAGTCGGGATGATAGTGCACGCGCCGGGCGTGGCGGGGTCAGCTTTACCAGCCACCAGCCAGGAGGAGCTGTGGAAGGCATACCTGGGGCAACACCAGACACAGGTGAGACCAGCATGCCAGGTTGTGGTAAAAAGAGAGGGCCTCACCAAGACCACCCCTCCCCGCCACACATCTGCTGAATTTCCCTGCTGTGATATCCAGCCCGCTGCTTTTGCTGGGCGGGAAGCTTTTCTGAGGAGGGGGCTAGAAGAAACAGGAAACTCCCCCCTCCAAATACGCAGGCTCCAGCGCTGGGAGCAAGGAAAGGAGGGAGAACAGGCCGAGGGGAAGCGGTGCATTTCGCTGCATGCGGGTCTGCCTGGTTGGGGTTTCCCCTAATGACTTTCACGCCGCCGGTGCTCTGGGAGTTGCATTCAGGACCCTGAACTCAGGAGCCTGCATTTGAGACCCTGCCCTCAGGAACACACATTTGGGACCCTGCATTCCAGACCCAGTGAGGCCTCACAGGCTGCCTAGGACACAGGGCGGTCCACATTCTCCTTATTAATTGCTGTTAATTGTCCAGGCAACTCAGACCCGCCCTGCATAATCTCCCCAGGCCACCCCACCTTTCCTGCCCAGGCTCGGGGCCCAGCCTTCCGAGGGATGGGGGAAGGGAATAAGGTACGTGCACTCACCTCTGGAAGAGGGAGCAATGAAAGTGGGGATGAACTGTTTGGGGTCAAGCTGACTCGGAAGCAAGGGAACCGGCTGGGGCCTGTGCTGAGAACGGTGCAGCCAGCCCAGTCGCCTCAGTTCCTGAGGACCCCCGGGGGGTGAGGGTGGGAGTGTGGGAGCTGCCGCAGGTGAGGAGGGGAGCAGGTGGTGCAGATGCCTGGAACCAGCTGGTCACTAATGCCACAGGCACTACACCACAGGGCCCGTGCTTTGCGGTGCCTCCCAGCGCCCGCTTCCTGGACTTGGGCACTCACCGGTAGCGCTTGTCATCCACGGGCACAAAATCCATGAGGAGCATGTAGTCGGCCATGGGGTCCATGCCAAAGAGTTTCACTTGGAACGTGGGGAACATACGCCTGAGGGTGGTGGGGCCCCTTGGGTCACCTCAGGTAAAAGGAGGTCAGCAATTCCCTTGACCAGCCTAGATGCTGGCAACCCTTTCCCTAGGCCCTCTGTTCACCCCTTCTTCCCCCAGAGCTGCTGCCAAAATTCAGGGGGCTCTACCCAGCCCTGCCTCTGGCAATCAGTACTTCAGGGCAGCCCCCCACAAAATCTCCTTATTGAAATGAGCATGCACACGCGCGCACATACACACACGCACGCGCGCCACACACACGGGAAAAAATCCGGTTGACCATGCGGAAGTGGAATCTCCGCACACACAGGTCAGCCTATCACTTCTGTCACCTCTGCCTGCAAAGACCAGACCCAGTGGTTCGGTTCCGAGTGGAGTCCCATTCCTGACCTCTGGGTTGGTGTGTGGGGAGCCGGCAGGCACAGGACTTCAAGCCTGGCCAGCCCGGGTTTCTCTCTCGGCCTCTCTCCGCAGCTAGCTAGAAGCAGCTCCCGGCTCGAACAAAGTGAAACTGGGGTGGTCTGGGTGACTCCCAGGAATACCAGCAGCCCTTTCTCCTGGGTAGGCAGCTGCTGCCCAGTCCTTCTGCCAGGTGAGGTCTGGGAGTACCCAGCCCGGCTGCCAGCTCCTCGACCAACCTCCTGCCCCGTGCGGGGTACCCCATTTTTTCTCGGGTTCACGTTCTTCTCTCTCCTCGGCACAGCAAACTCAAGACATGACTCCATAGGTGGTGACTTGTGCCCTTCTCATCCCCTAAATCTCCCCTCTCTGGACTCTGACTTGGGAGACCCATCAGGGCTGCTGCAACGGCATTCCGTGGCAGGGGGCACTGGGCAGGCCCCGTCCTGGGGTTAGCTGCTTAAGGCTTGCCCCCACTTGGCCTTCTCATGGCTTCTTAGAGGCACTCTCCGAAAGCTAGGGAGAAAACATCAGGGCGTCCCCAACCAGACAGGTCTCCTGCTGGCACTCTGTCTCTGCAGCCGAAGGCACTGCAGAATGCCGGCTCCTGGGGTGAAGTTTGGCCACTGCCAGAACCCTTTGCAGGTCCTCTGTGGGAAGCCCAGGGCAGCCCACAGATAGCCCCCTGTGCCTAGGGACCAAAGAACCCAGAGTAGAGTGGGGTGCTGGAGCACAGGCCCCAGGCTCCCCGGGGAGGAGGGCCCAGCAGGGAAACAGAAAGCATGCACGGGAAGGCTCTGCAAACAGGCCCAAGCAACCCTGCGCTGCGCGGACACTGTCTCCGTGTGTACATTAGACACAACCCGGCACCCGCCTTTGTCTGCTGGTCAAATCGGCTGCATCGCAAAACTCCTTCTCTTTCTCCCTGAGCCCTTAAAACAAATATGAGCCAGTCGGAAGGCGGCAGGGCAGGCAGGGGGCAGCGTGGCCAGCACCCACAGTCACCCAGAATGTAGGCCTGAGAAAAATAGGCAGTAGCCTCAACCAAACAGAGTTCAGTGCTTTTAAAGTTTTTAATCATCTCCCACAATTTTCCAGACCATTGTCAGTTACCCCTCTTTATCTAGCTCAGCTAGCAAGAAGTAGGGAACCCGGGAGGGACGTTTCCTTTGAGGTGGGAGCTGCAGAGTTAGCCAGAGCCGGCCAAGACGGCAATTGGGGTGATCTCCAAACCAGCCCCAGCTTCCAGGAGTCTTGGGGTTGCGGGACGAGCAGGTCTGTCCCTCCCGGATTCTGCGCGCCGGCCTTCCGGGACCGTCTGGTAGTGCCCTCCCGGCCCAGCGCGCAGGGCGGCTGACGCTGGAGCCGGGACCACGGAGAGAGAAGAGGCACCCGCAGGTGGCCGGGCTCGTGGTCCCAACCACTGAGCCTCTCGGAGAACGGGGCCAAGGCCACTCGGGGAGGGTCGCGGGCTAGGGAGGGGGCGCCCTGACCTGCCAGCCTTGGTGACGATCATCTCGGTGCCCAGCTGGTTGAACTCGTCCCACAGCGCCTTCATCTCCAGCTGCACGCTCACGCTGGCCACCTTGGCGTTCTTCTTCACCGGCGCCTTGGCGGCGGCAGCGCAACTGGCCCCGGGGCCCTCGGGCTCTGCGGCGGCGCTGCTGGCTGCCCCAGCGGCCCCGGAGGCCGGCGCGAACGGGTAGGAGTGCGGCGGCGGCGGTCCCCAGGGGCGCCCGGGGCGGCGGCTGCGGCGCACGGGTCGTAGCGCGGCGGCGGCGGCGGTGGCGGGGCTCGCGCGGCCCGAACGGGTCGGCGCCCGGGGATGCGGCGCCCGGGAAGCCCCCCGGCCGCCCAAGGCTGCTCAGGCTGCTGGCTGTGAAGGCTGCAACGTCGCAGAAGTGCGAGAGCTGCGTGAGCCACGGGCTGGACACGGCGGAGATCATGACCCGCGGGCCGCCGAGGTGAGCGCTGCCGCGCCGCGGGCCGAGTGGAGGGCGCCGCGCTGCGCTGCGCCCCGGCCGCGCCGCCCCACACCGCGGGCCGGCCCTGAGGAGGCGTCCCGCCCCGCCCCGCCCCGCGCACCCCCCGCCCCCGCTCCCAGACAATGGCCTCCCTCCCCTCCCCGGCCCTCGCCCCTCCCCGCCCCTTCTCCCTCCCGGCCCCCCGCCCGCCGCCGCCCGCTCGGCCCGGGCCCCCGACCGCCCGGACCGGCTCCCCAGAGCGCCGGGCCGTCCGCCGCCCCTCTTTCTCTGCAGCCCTCCCGCGTTGCGTCTCTCTCTCTCTCTCTCTCTCTCTCTCTCTCTCTCTCTCTCTCTCTCTCTCTCTCTCTCTCTCTCTCTCTCTCTCTCTGTCTCTCTCGTTTTCCCATTTGTTATTTCTTTACCTTTGTCTTCCTCATTTAAAATTTCCCTCCTAATTGTCTTCCTTCTTCCATTCTCCTTTTCCTTTTCGTTTCTATTTATTTCTGTTGTACTTTAATGCCTCTTTTCCCCCACCCCTAGCCCCTCAGTTCCCTCTTCTTCGTATTTTCCACCCTCGCTTCCTTCCCATCTGTCGTTCCCTTCGTAATTTCTGTGGTCCCTTCTCTGTTATTCGTGGTATCTGCCACCACCACCACCCATTAAAGAAAAACAAAACCCGTCTAACTTTTTTATGACTCCACTTTCTGTCTTCAATGTTTCTTCACATTCTTCTTTCGTTCTTGTTCTCCACCCCATCTTTCTCCTCCTCCTACCTTTCTTTCAGGTTTTCACTCCTTTTCTCATTTCTTTCTCTCCCGGTTGCCCTCGCCACTTTCTTGCTCTCCTTTCCCTCTTTCTCTCACTCCTTTCCGGGGTTCTCTGACTCTCTTACCCGCTTCCCTCCCACCGCCCCAGCTCTGAGCCGCCTCTGCGCACCTTCCTCGCTCCTCCTCCCGGGTCCTTCCCGTTCCCACTAGCCTTTATGGGAGCCTATTCTGCAACTCCGAGGGCGTCTCTCCGAGACCCCCGACTGCTTGGGGAAGGACTACCGCCTTGCCTTCTGCCTCAGCCTCAAAGCCAGAAGCCCGGAGCTCACCTCCCAAGAGTTCCCTGCACTCTCTCTACGCCCCCAGCTCTGCCAACTCTGGGGCCCCATCGCTACCGCAGCCCCTCAGCCGGGCAGGTCCCTGGCGCTCTGGTGCGGGAAGCTCACCTTCCATGTCCCTGGTGACAGTGCTGAAGTGCATCCCGGCCGGGGATCCCAGTAGCCGGCGAAGCTTCACCAGGTCAGAGGACCCGGGGCCCAGGCGAGTGGTGCGCTCTTCTCCGGCTGCAACCAGAGAGGCGATGCTGAACGCGCTGGCCCGAGGAGACAGCGGGCTGCGCGCGTCCATAGGCGCCCGGCGGCCTGGCCGGCGCCGCCTCCGACTGCGTGCACCCAGCAGCACCGGGGCCGGCCCAGCCCACGGGACCGGGGGCGGGGGCCTGCGGTGCCACTCACAGCCGCCGGCCCGGGGCCCTGCGGGATGATGGCGTCACAGCGGCCCCCTACTCCAGGCTCCAGGAACGGATAAGGGGCCCTGAAGGTTAGCGCACCCCTAGGAGCAAGGGCCCTCCTACTTTTCCGAGACCCTGTCCCCTTACCCCTGCTCTCAGAGACTTCTGTAACCACCGCCCCTGAAACATCCTCTACGCCCGCTGAGACCAGGATTCCCTCTGTCCGGCGAAGCCACTACTGGCTCCATAACCCTGGAGAGGAGGCAGCCATGCCAGCGTGCCCAGCCCCAGCCCCAGGCAGTGGGGTGGCAAGAGAAGCACTGCCCAGCTGCCAGGCCGAGCCCTGCTTGTGCCCTCCCGCTGCCTCCCCGGCTGCCCCTGCACCTGGGCGAGGAGAGGGCAGTTCAGCCGCAGGCACCGGTGGGCACTGGTGGTCAATCCCAGGGCCCTGCTGTCGTCTGTTCCTTGGTGCAGCTGGACAGGACCCAGCCCCCTTCGGGCAGTTTCGCTGCGGCGGCCAGGGACCCCAAGCCCAGGGACGCCGCCCTGGCCGTCCAGCTCGGAGCCCGGAGCCCGAGCGTCACGCGCACCGGGGCGCGCACCGCCCGCCTCTGACCAGGACGCTTATACATCCGGAGGGTGGGCAGTGCCCGCTCCTCCGACCTCCCCGCTCACCGGCCTGGCGCAGGGAGGGCGGGGGCGGGGCCTAGAGTGGCCGAGGGAGCCCAGGACACATCGGAGGAGTGTGCAGGCCGCGGTGGCCGAGTGCCTTGCTGTTGGGCCTCTCACCACCCGCCTGGCCAGCCTGCCCACCTGGGAAGACCCAATTGCTGCAATGCCCTACCAGGGCCTACTGACGGAGGCAAGGTCTGCCCAAGGCCTCCAGGCCTCTAGGCCCAGGCTTCCTGTATCTGAAGGCCTGACACCTACATCATTCCCCCACCTACTGCCTCTGGGACTTCCTTTGACCACTTCCACGGCCTCGGTGGCCTTCTGGTGCAGAGATCCCCTGCAGGGCATCAAGTCACCTGGCCTTCAGGAAGCCTCTCAGGTCCTGCGCCCAGGATCTGATGGTCAACACCCTGGTTCTGAGGCCTCTCATCCAGCAAGAGCGTGCTCAAGATCTCAGCTTGCCTGAGATGGGATCGAGCAGGGCAGCCTGGGGTGGGGACCCACAGGCCTAGGGCCCCAAGTTTGAGCTGAGAGGCAGGAAGGGCCCAGGAACTGAGGCCCTCAGAGTACAGACTGGGGAGTACAGACTGGTGGAGCTAACCAGCACCAGCCAAGGTCCAGGTAAACGAGGGACTGTGCTTGTGGCAGGTAAGATTATGGGGCACCTTGGCTGTGTGGGGTGTGATGTGCCCGACCTCATCCTCTGACTTCCCTCCATGGCCACGGCTGCAGCTCTGGAAAGGGCTGCTGTTCTCAGAGGATTCAGGGCTGGGAGAATGGCAGAGAGACTGAGACTCGGGGCCAGGGTAAAAATGGGAGGCAGACAACTGCAGGCTGAGGTCTCCTGTCCCTTTACCCAAGCAGGGACAGTATCTGCCTCCAGGGGCCCAGTAAAAGCTCCTGCTGATGGAGGAGCAGCCGGCTAAGAGGGGGTGAAGACAAGTGGGCAGGAGGCAGAGATGCCAATGCCAGAGGACTCACCCAGGAAGCAGCAGCTGGGGGTCTGCAGGTGCCGCTGGGGACCCTGTGGGGACAGGTATGATGAGGCTCTGTCCACTGCTCACCTCCTGTCACCTGGGGCACATTCTGCTTCGGTCTGTGGGGTGCTAGTGTGCCTGAGGAAAACTGTCAGCTCTGTGTAGCCCCACATCTCGGTGCAGCGACCAGACCCTGGTCCCCAGGGTGCTTGGGTGTCAGAGGGGAGAAGTGAAAGTGAAGGGAGGCTTCCTGGATACTCGGTCAGCGTCCAGGGCTCGGGCCCTGAGGTCTGGCCCTGGGTGTGGAAGCAGGTTGGGGGTGCAGGGAGTCACCAGGCCCTTTTGAACCCCTTAGTGCCAGGACTGGGACCTGCGGGGGTGGGGTAGGGGGTGGAGTTGGCTGGTGGGCAAAAGCTCAGGGCAAAGACAACTTTGCCTCCCTGGTGAGCAGCGCCTGAGCTGACCGGTACTGAGGGAGCCGGTAGGAGTTCCAAGTCTGTCGCTCCCAAGGACCGGACCGGCAGGAGGACGAGACAGGCTGAGCTGTCCGTACTCACCGTACCGTTGCGCTGCTTACCGCCACCCCGCTGCAGACCCCCACCCCGCTGCTTACCGCCCCGGCCCTCCGCGAGTTCTTGAGTAAAAGGGCTCCCGCAGGCGGGGCCTCCGCCGCCCCCAGGGCTGGGCTCCCGCGACCCTCCGACGGCCCTGCGAGTAGCCTCCCGGAGCTTGCTGGGGTAGGTGGTCCTGCGCCCGCAATCCCCAGCTCGCCCGCTCGAGCGCTCTGCCTCCCGCGGAAAGTCTTCCTCACCTGGACCGAACGAGGCTCCCTTCCGCCTCGCTCCCCCTGCCGGCCGCGCCTCCAGGACGAGGTAGGAGGCTCGGCTGGGCGCAGGCCAGCGCCGGCCCCGAGGGCTGGGCACGGCTGGGGCCAGGGAGCTGCGCCGGCTCAGGGTCCACGGAGCGGCGGGCGCGGGAGGGGTGCCGGCTGCGCACGCTGCCCCTCTGCGAGGCACGCAGAGAGTAGTCCAGACCGCATTTCCCCGCGCAGGCTGGCTGTGGGCGGGAGGTTTCATGAGACCATTTCACAGGCCCCAAAACCAAGGCTTCTCTTTAACTAGCCGCCCGCAGGGCGGGGTTGAACGCAGGAGATGGAGGGGGCAATGAGAGGCCAGACCTTCCCTTCTCCCCAGGGGAGCGGCGCTGCGTGCGCCCCAGCACGGCCTTAGGACCCGAACTCCTGCAACGGCCCCGGAACTCCCAGCCCCCTCCCCCATCCCTCCACCCTCCGTTCTCAGCCCTCCCGAAACTGGGCCCTGAGCTGCTGTCACTCCTCAGCACGCAGGAGGCGGCCCCTGGAGCCTGGCCGTCCTCTGGCCCTGCCCAGCCCCGCCTCCCCAGAGGCACTTGCCTGGGGCCATCCAGACAGGCCTCCCCACGCTCTTTAGCTGCAACATCCCCGCCTCTTACGTTCGGTCCATCCTTAAGGCATGTCCACAGTACAGCGCCCACCGTTCTGAGTCCACTCCCATGCTTTTGGCTAGCTGGCAGCACGGGGAAGAACCAGAACTTTCTTTCATTATTCTCGCTGGCGCTCCCGCAACCCCCCTATGCACCCGGTATTCCTTGAGCCTAGGTACTTGCAGCTGCTCCCAGCATAGTTCTGACCGTCAGGAGCCCGTGCACGAGGATGCTAATGCGGGTCTGTACAGGTTCTGGTACTGAGATCCCAGCGCACTCGGGGAGCCAACACTTGGAGTGCGGCGTTAGAACTAGGTGGCTCACACAGGACTCAGACTGAGAAAGGCATGAATCTGTTTCAGGACTGATTAGCCACGAAGTGCCTCCCGTGCTGCCTGCACAGGTGCCTGGAGGTCAGCAGGAACCCTTTCCCTATATAGGGACTATTGCGCTGGCCCTTTCTTCATTGCACCAGGACTGGAGCTGGAACCCAGATCTTCAACCCGTCTCCACAGGGTGGGACACAGGGAGCAACGTCTGTGGGGACTGGCAGAGACCCGCAGAGATCCTCCATCCCCTGTTGGTGCTTACCTGTCTGGTGGTGCTTGGAGCAATTCCTACACATCTTTCTTTTTCTTTTTGGGTCACACCCGGCGACGCTCAGGGGTTACTCCTGGCTCTGCACTCAGGAATTCCTCCTGGAGGTGCTCGGGGGACCATATGGGATGCCGGGAATCGCTCTGGCCCCCTACACATCTTTCTGACGAAGCTGCTCAGTGAGTGCCACAAGCCAACAGCCTAGGCTTTGGGTGGGGTGGGGAGTGGGAGGTGCAGGTGGGCAGCAACCCAGCCCAGAGGCAAGCAGATGGGCCACCCTGATTGGATGACTGGAGGGGACAATGTCTACTGTGGGGGTCTCCCAGGCTCCAGCTATGGATGGGGAAGCATTGAGCTTTGGGGCCCCCCTAGGAACTGGTTCTATGCAGCACATCCCTGTGTCCCCCTCTCCTGCCCCCTCCCAAGACCGAGACTTGCTAGTACTGCTTGCCTGTCTGCTGGGCTTGCTGACTCTTGGGGTAGGGGGTGCTGCACCCCCTTTTGCAGCTTGTGACTGGGAGGGTCAAGACAAGAAAGGGTTCAGGAGCTGGTCCCCTGCCCCACTGCCTGCCATGATCTTGGGGAGGGGGGAAAGGTGGCCGTCCCCTCCTCCAGCGTGGCAGCGCTACAGCCTGAGGGAGTGGAAGCTCCTCTGGTCCCTGTTGCTCCCCCAGCCCTTCTCTCCACATACCCCAATCCCTGAGATCTCATCCCCAGGTACACCCCCATGAAAACCCCTGAGATATGTGGGATGGGTGGGCTGAAGTACACAGCAGACAGACAGGGCTGGGGGAGCTCCAGCCCAACATGGGGTTCACATGCAGGGGACGGAGGTTTCCCATGTGGGTCCAACTAGATGGGAATGACTGGGAGCTTGTCAAGAGCCTAGTTCAGTGTCTGCCAACTGGGGGTTGGAGGAGGTGCTGGCCAGTGAAGGGGTGTTTGCCCCCTTACCCCTCCTCGGGCATCACCTGGGGCTCTGCTGGTCTGGTTGGGGGGTGGGGATGGGCAGAGGGCTCCTGAGGGGCTGAGACTCCAGAGGCGCTGACATGGGGGAGGAGCGGGCGGTGGAGAAAGAAGAGGAGCAGGACAGAGAGGCATGCACCCCCTGTGACACCAGACCCCTGAGAGCCTGGAGGGGACAGCCTGGGGCACACACAGCCGCGCACAGCTGGACTGCAGCCTCGGGGCTGCTGGGGGGTGCTGCAGCCCCTCATGGTGGGTGCATGCCCACCCTTCTGGGCCCCATGCCCAGGAGGACAGATGGGAGAGATGGTGAGAGGGACAGCCAGACCGGATGGGGCTGTCAGCTCAGCCTGGGGGTAGCACCCCTGGCTCCCCTGTGGGGCACCAGGGCCCCCTGCAGGCTGGAAGTTCCCACAAGTCCAGAACAAACAAACAAACAGACAGACTGATGGACAGCCAGGCCCTCGTCCCTCTCGGGTTTCTGCGCCTGTTGGTTTAGCTGCCCACTTGGCGGGAGGAATGAGCCCCATGGTGTGCTGCCTGCCCATCTGCCTGTCCATCTACCGGCCACACTAGCCCACAGAATAGGGGCCACAGGGCCGGGTACCTCAGTTCACATCTGAGGAGGGTCCGACCCTGCCTAAGTGGGTTGCTGAGAAAACCAAGACTCCAGCTCCCTTGCTGCAGTATGTGTCAGGGGTCCCTCACACCTCCCAGGGAAAGGACGGATTCCCAAAGCCATGCTGGGTTGCTGAGGGTGAGTCTGAATGCAAAGACACCATCCTTGGCTTCCTCTGGTCAGCTGGGTACCCTGATGGGGTGCCGGTTCCCCATGCCCACTCAACACCCACCCGTGAGAATGAGCCTGAGGGTGGTGGTTCTGCCCCCAGCACACATACTTGCGTGTGGATACACAGACACAGTGGACAGACGCAGGGCACTGTAAGCAGGGCATTCACTCTGCACACGCACGGTTCATATCCACGCACACCGCAGACATGAGTGCACATGTCAGCAACGCCTATCAAGCACAGGGCACCACGCATGTGCAGACATGTCCACACTACAGGACACCACGCGTGTGCAGGCGTGTCCCTCACAGTGAGCATGGCAACAAGCCTTCACACCACCCCAGCAGACACTTACCCCATGGGGATCCTCAGGCTCTTCATGAGGAAGAATCTCATGTTTCTATCATTCATGTTGGGCAGTTCCTTACGTGCCCCCAGGTGAGAGGGATGATGCAGGGGTCCTGATTGCTGGAGGCAGGAAGTGTCCTGTCACGGGCCAGCCAATGGGGACCCTTCAGAGTGAGTCAGAGGGGCAGTCACTCTCCACTCAGACCCCACCCCTGTATGGTGGGAAACTACAGTGAGAAGTTAGGAAGCCAGGGCCAGAGGCCAGGAAGAATGGCAGATCAGGGGCAGGGATGTGGTCCAGTGGGAAAACATATTCCAGGTTTGATTCCCAGCACTGCAGAAACCAGGAAGACTAAACAAACTGGTGACATCAGCACCATTGCATCTCTGCAGGGTGAGCCCCATGATCACAGCACAATTAGCACCTCACCCTTTAAGGATGCTCCTTCGGGCAATTTTAATTGTGGAGGGCAGAGAGGAGGGGGGTCACATTCACAGTGCTCAGGGGCTCTTCCTGGCTCTGTGCTCGAGAGTGACCCCTGGCGGTGCTCAGGAAACCATATGTAATGTCAGGGGTTTGAACCTTGGTTGAGGTGAGCAAAGCAAGCACATTAACCCCTGAATGCTCTCTCTGCTCCTTGCTTCAGACATTTTGTTTTACTTTGGGGCCACATCCAGTAGTGCTCAGTGCCTATTCCCAGCTCTGCACTCAAGGACCACTGCTAGCAGCCTCGGGGGACTGTATGAGGTGCCGGGTATTGAATCCAGGTCAACCTGGATGACAAAGCAAGTGACTTACCCTCTGTACTATGGTTCTGGCCCCCCATTTTTTGGATTCTGGACCATGCCCAGCTATGTTCAGGTCTTACTACTGGCTCTGTGCTCAGGGGTCACTCCAGCAGTGCTCAGGGGACCGTATGTGGTGCTCAGGACTGACACTAGGACAGCTGTGAGTGGGGCAAGTGTCTTATCCTTTACACTATCTCTTAGCTCCTTTTTTTTTTTGGGTCACACCCGGCAATGCTCAGGGGCTACTCCTTGTTCTTTGCTCAGGAATTACTCCTGGCAGTGCTCAGGGGCCCGTATGGGATGCCAGGGATTGAACCTGGGTCGGTGGCATGCAAGGCAAACGCCCTACCCACTGTGCTATTGCTCCGGCCCCTCTTAGCTCCTTCTTTGGGCATATTCAAGCATATCAGAATTGGGCTGTCATGCAGCACTTTTTGTGAGCAGTGGGGATCAAGTTACCCACACTTATTGCAGCAACCATGATGGTTGGAAGTCTGCAGACCAATACAGGTGGGCTGGACTGAGCCTGCCTACCTTGCCGTCCATTTGGGAGTAGGGAGGAGGATGGTCCAGGTGGTGGGAGTGCTGAATCTGTGTGGCCTGATGGTCATGCTCTGGCTTGGGAGGACTCCGCTGAAGGTCAGCACCCCGGTAGGCAGCAGGGGAGATGCAGCTGGGCCCTTCAGAGCAGCTGCGGAGAAGTCAGAGAGAGGATTTCAGAGAAACCTGCAAGCAGAACATTTGGTCCCCTTGGTCGGGGAGGCAGGACAGAATGGGGTGTGTGGGAATGTGCCAGCCAGCTATCTCTTGGTGGGCACATTACCCAGGCGCTCCGTGTCTGGGGATATACTTGTTCGGCCAGCCCCAGTGTTCTCATCTGAGAAATGGAGGAGATGCTGGTGGCTGCGCAGTGGAATCCAATCTGGGGCCCCATAGATCCTCAGGTCATGGCTCTTGACTTCCTGACCACCCTAGTCCCAGCTGGTCCCCCAGGACTGTGAGCAGGGTGATGCTTCCTCTGTGCTCGTGTGAGGCCTCCAGGCTGACTGTCTGGGGCAGCTTGGACCTACCCTCCTCCGGCACCCTCCACCAGGCTGTCCGGCTTGGCCCAAGTGCCCCCTCAGCCTCCGTCCCCCCACATCCATGAGCATGGCCCCACCCCACCCAGGCAGACAAACCCCTTCCCTCCTCCGAGGCTCTGCTGAACCAGGTTGGAATTTCTCAAAAGCAAACAAACAGACCGGAGAGCTCAGAGCTGCGGTTTTCAGATCACAGATTCCTGCCTGTCTGTCTGAGCCCGCGGCAGGCTGGATGGGGCCGTGTGCGGGAGCCAACCGACCCATAGTGGTCAGACGTGAGCACGAAGGGGGGGGCGCGGGAGGGGGCGGTTCAGAGGCTCCAGTGGCCCAAGTCCAGGGTAGCCCCAGTTCCCTCAGAGACTCGCAAAAGGATGGCAGGAGGAGAAGGAAGGTGGCTCGGGGACATGGAGCTGGGAGGACCTGGGACAGTGGAGGGGACAGTGGTGACTGCCTGGCTGAGGTAGGAAAGGAGGGAGTGGGCTAGAGGGGAGAGGGGTTGCTGGCTAGGGGTGACACAGAAACCTTCGATTTTTTTTACTTTTGGGGTTACACCGGCAATGCTCAGGGGCTACTCCTGGCTCTGCACTCAGGAATCAGTCCTGGAAGTGCTCAGGGGACCATTGGGATGCCCGTGATGGACCAGAGATGGAACGGGGATGGAACACGGGTTGGCCAAGTGAAAGGCAAATGCCCTATCCACTGTGCTGGCTCTCAGCCCCGACACAGAAGCCTTCTGAGGTGCTGCCTCTCCCAGAGGCCGGGAGGCCAGTGGGAACATGGGGGGGAGGCTGGCAAGGGGCACCTCGAGGCGGGCCCACGGGGCTGGGAGAGAGTGGGGTGGGGCGGGCTGGAGGGGGGGCTCTCGCCAGGTGGTCTTAATCTCCTCAGTGAAATAGGAGTCCTGGTGGTGGGCAGGAGGGGGAGCTGGGACAGCTGCGGGGAGGGGCTGCCCGATAGCCTGTGCTCCCCCAGCCAGAACCCCACCCTTGAGCCCACTCCCCAGTGTGGGGACAGGTCCCTGAGCTACAGCTTCTTCACACCCACCTCAGCTGCCTTCCTGGAGGAGAGGGGCTGCCGGGGGTCTCTGTGTGGGGCAGGAGGGAACCCAGGCGGGTGAGTTCTGCTTCCACTATTAATGGGTCCCCCATTAACCTGCTAAGCTGTCAGCATCTCTGAGGTAATGTCGGTGGGGGGCAGGGAGAGACAGAAGGGGCTTCCGCTACCCCCTCCTAAGTACACAGAAGTACAGAGGGAGGGGCTGGACAGGTGCCCCCTATCCTCAGTCACCTCTCCACCCTAAAAGGGACCTCTCTGAGATGGGGAAATTGAGGCTGGGAGGGGGTGGAGTACAATTAGATCCGGCCTCCAGGCATTGGGACAGAGAGGGAGTGGCTGGCCAGGAGACGCCAGCTGCCCTGTCCCACTAAGTGGGTGCTTGGCACCAGCTGTGCCAAATGGACAGACAGACGGATGTAAGCTTTCACCAGTGCCCCCAAGTCAACCAGGGCCCCCAGCCCCCCATCCAGGGTGTGCACTGGAACCTTATGCACCGGGCTGGGTGGGGTGTGGGCAGGCACCAGGCTGTCTCAGTCTTTGCTGGGATGGCCAGGCCCATGTGGTGTGTCTGAGGTGCCCACTGGAAGAACCCAGGCTGCCCCTCAACAAAGCCAACATAGAGTGGGGGCACCAAGTCTTCTCTGGGTCTACCCGCCTGGGTCCTGGTTCCTCCTCCATGGGGAGGCCCCTTCTTCCCTGTTTAGCCCATGTCAGACTGCACTGCTGCAGGCTCTGTGTCTGCCTGGCCAGGGAGGGAGGGAAGGTACAGCAGCAGGAGCGCAAGGCAGAGCCGCTAGGTTCCTGCTCAGGAGGTGGCAGAGCAGTGAGACTCCCCTTGGGAGCTGCCCAAAACAGGACCACCAGAGCCAGCTGCTTTGGGGCGGCGGCCAGGGGGCTGGGGATGTGTGACTGAGCCCAAGACTGACCCTGAGTCCCCACAATCCAGAGCTGGGTTCCCCCTCCACTGCACATCTAAAACAGGCTGATGGCCAGGTGGTAAGAAGTTAGACTCTAACTTCTATTTATTCATGGCTTTGGTTTAGGGTCACACTTGGTGATGTCCAGGGGGTTACTCATGGCTCCACACTCAGAGATCACTTCTGGCAGGGCTCAGGGGACCATAAGGGGTGCCAGGGATTAAACTTCGGTCCTTGTACCCAGCCCTCCCAGACTTTCCTGCTAAGTTGGTCAGGATTTATTACAGTGAGGAATACTCTCAGTCTGGGAAGACAGAGGTGGTGTCGCTACAGATGCCCTGGTAAGAAGCAAGTAGTGGGGCCGATAGCACAGCGGGTAGGGCATTTGCCTTACACGTGGCCAGCCAGGCATCCCATTTGGTCCCCCAAGCACTGCCAGGAGTAGTTCCTGAGTGCAGAGCCAGGAATAACCCCTGAGCATTGCCGGGTGGGACTCCAAAACCAAAAGCGAAGCAACTAGTGATTGCTGGATGTGTGGCTGCAGGGGTCACCATTCACCCACCGTCCTGCCGCAGGAAGCCGCCATCTTCCCAGGGCCCAGATGCTGCGCTAGGTCTGAACCTGCCCTCTTGTTCCAGCCTGCCACCTCCTGTGTTGTGGTGTGCTTTCTTCTCTCCATGCGGCTCAAGTGTCCCCAGTGTGATCTGGAGGCTGTACATTGTCCTTTCTTCCTTTTATTCAGAAGGTGGTGTTTAGGGGCTGTTCTTTGCTCTGTGCTCAGGAGAAACATCTGGCAGTGCTCGAGTGACTATATATGGTTCCAGGAATTTGAACTGGGGATGTTATGTGAAAGGCAAGTACATTAACTCCTGGACTATTTCTCTAGCCCTTGTAATCCTTCCTTCCTTCCTTCCTTCCTTCCTTCCTTCCTTCCTTCCTTCCTTCCTTCCTTCCTTCCTTCCTTCCTTCCTTCCTTCCTTCCTTCCTTCCTTCCTTCCTTCCTTCCTTCCTTCCTTCCTTCCTTCCTTCCTTCCTTCCTTCCTTCCTTCCTTCCTTCCTTCCTTCCTTCCTTCCTTCCTTCCTTCCTTCCTTCCTTCCTTCCTTCCTTCCTTCCTTCCTTCCTTCCTTCCTTCCTTCCTTCCTTCCTTCCTTCCTTTCCTTCCTTTCTTCCTTTCTTCCTTCCTTCCTTTCTATCTTTCTTCCTTCCTTCCTTCCTTCCTTCCTTCCTTCCTTCCTTCCTTCCTTCCTTCCTTCCCTTCCTTCCTTCCTTCCTTCCTTCCTTCCTTCCTTCCTTCCTCATTTCCTTCATTGCTCCCTCACTCTTTCCCTGCCTTCCTTCCCTCATTTTCGTCTCATTCTCCCTGTCCCTTTTTCTTTCTTATCCTCTCATTCACTCTTTTCTTTCTTTTTTATTCTTTCTTATTTTGGGGCCACACCTAAGTGTGCTCAGTCTATCTATCTATCTATCTATCTATCTATCTATCTATCTATCTATCTATCTATCTATCTATCTATCTATCTATCTATCTATCTATCTATCTATCTATCTATCTATCTATCTATCTATCTATCTATCTATCTATCTATCTATCTATCTATCTATCATCTATCTTTTCTTTTTTTGCTTTTTTGGGTCACACCTGGCGGCGCTCAGGGGTTACTCCTGGCTCTGCACTCAGGAATTACTCCTGGCGGTGCTCGGGGGACCATATGGGATGCCGGGATTGAACCCAGGTTGCCCACATGCACAGCAAATGTCCTATTCACTGTACTGTTGCTCCGGTCCCAGGATCACACCTTCTGGTGCTCAGGGGACCATATGTGGTACCATGGATTAAACTGTGGCTGACAGTGTGCAAAGTAAGTATTTAAAACCTGTACTATCTCTATGGCCCCATCCTCTTTTTTTTCAATTGTTGGGGACATACTGGGTGGTGCTTTTGGGGGTCCAGGCCTACCCTCAGTGTTGCAGGGACAGGGCAGAGCAAGGGGACAGGTGGCTGGGCCTTACATATATAAGGCAGGTGTTCTACCAATTGAACCATATCCCTGAACAAGATATTTGTTTTGTTTTGGAGTCACAGTTGGTGGTGCTTAGGGGTTATTCCTGACTCTGTACTCAGAAGTGACCCCTGGTGGTGATTGTGCAACCATTTATGGTGCTGGGGATTCAAACCAGGGTGGGCATGATGTAAGGCCTCAGTCTTTGGTTGCACTATCGCCATGATCTCAAGCCTGAACCTTTTCCAGTGGGCACAGGCCCCTCCAGACCTGTGGCAGCCCATCCTTTCCCTCTGCTCCCTAGTGGGTCTGGGTCCAGCCCCAGAGCCTCTGCTGGCAACCAGTAAGGACACCATTATTTTTTTTTTTTTTGGGTCACACCTGGCAATGCTCAGGGGATTACTCCTGGCTCTGCACTCAGGAATTACTCCTGGCGGTGCTCAGGGGACCATATGGGATGCCGGGATCGAACCCAGTCGGAGCAGGCCGGCTGTGTGCAAGGCAAACACCCTACCCGCTGGGCTATCACTCCGGCCCCAGGACACCATTATTAAGCATCTTGGATTTCTGACAAGGAGACCCCCACCTGGTGACAGCGGACATCCAGGCCCACCCCACCCTGTGGTAAGGGGCAAGGGGCGAGACCTGGACAGAGTTGGCAGCCGCTTGCCGCTGTACCAAGGTGGTGATTGGGGCCGGAACCCGGCAAGGCTCGGCATGAGCTCGGCTCTGGTCTAGGGCCAGAGACTCACTAAACCCCTCTCGGACCTGCCCCCATAACCCACACACCTCTGTGGCCAACCCGCCCGCCCAGGCAGAAAATGGCCATTTCCTCTGGCCCCTGCCCTAGGGAGTGACATGGAGCTGGCAAAACAAACAGGCTTCTGCTCCCGGCCGCGGCTGGTGATGGATCGTCAGAGGGGCTGACCGCGCTGACGGACGACCGCCCATCATGTGTGCCCGGGCGGGAGACTCAGGAGCCTCAGACCCGTGCAACCCCTGTGGGAGGCGCACACAGACCACCCCACACCCAGAGTTGGGGTCCAGACCCTCATCCTGGGGAGCAGTGAGCCCACATGACCTGGTCTGGGGATGCAGGGAAGGCCCCCATGCATGACCCAGTGGACCAGGCACCTCACCTTGTGCTGTATTTGGCCAGAGGAGATGCACCCTTCCCCAAACTGCAGGTAACCACGTGGACTTGGGACCCTGAGGGGAGAAGAGCTGAAGGAGCTGAGGTGCCAGAGTAAGAGGGAGGGAGACAGGCTGATCTGAAAGGGGCTGAACCCCCTGTACTTCCCCAGAGGCCTCAGGGGTCCTCAGTCACCCATGGGCCTGCTTCAGCCTTGCCAAAGGCCCCTGTATCTGTCCATCTGGGCCTGGCTTAGAGCCTCTTGTAGACCTAGAGAGCCAAGACTTGGGAGTTGTCTTGGAGGGCACATGGGCCCCAGGCCAAGGTGGCCTCGTTTTGCATGCTTGATCCCCACCATGCCCATCTGAGTATGAGCCCAGGTGACAGGCCTCTAGCCCTGACTTTAAAGGCCTGACTGGGCTCTGGCCACCTGCGGGGCCCATGGGACCCGGCAGCCCTGCCTGAGGTCTGCAGCAGCCCAGGCCACCCAGATGGTGACCAGCAGGAGAGGAAGGGGCAGCTGCGACCAGGCCTCTGACCCCCTTGCTGCTCAGCCCCCCAACACGTCTGGTCAAGAGGAAGCTTCCGAGACCCCCACTTCCTGAAACTTAGAGCAAGCTGGTCTGGGCCGCCCACTTCCCTCCAGAGCCCCCCTTTCTCTCAGCTTTTCCAACCTAGTTGTATCACCCTACAAACCTCCTGCTATGTGTTTCCTGGGATGGGGGGTGGGGTTGGGAGATGTGTCCAGGCCTGGGTGTGGAAGGGGCCAGGAAGCCCCACTGAATGGGGTAAGAAGGACCTGGCAGGAACGGGCCCCAGTGGGTAAGCATGTGCCCCCGGAGAGAATGCTGCCCGTGGACCAGACATGACCTTCGCCAATTTGTGTCCAGGCTCGTAACCTGCTCCAAGCAGAGCTCCGTAAGTGGTGGGAGGACCCCAGCAAGCCAGGGGGATGTGCAGAAGCTTGCTACAGAGAGTGCGTCCCCATAATGGCAGGAGGAGATGCAGGTTGGGGTGTGACAATGAAGGGCTCGGTGGAGGGGCTCGGAGCTGGCCAGCGCGCAGTGTGTGTGCAGGTGAGAACGGAGTCTTTTGGCCTCATCCGCTACGGGGGGGGCAGGAAATCTGGGTCTGGTGCCGGTTGGCAGAATAGGGAGGGAAGAAGCAAGACCTACACGGTGGCAGGAAGTGACCCTCGACTCTAGCAGGGATGGGGTGACCTCTATGGGGCCGTTTCCTCCCAGAGAACATCCTGCCAGATTGCATCGGGGAAGAGGACTCTGGTCAGACAGGCAGGAAGGGTCTTGGGGGAAGACCACCGGGAGGAAGGAGCCTCAGAGTCCCTCCTGCAGCCTGGTCTACCCAAGGCCAGGCATTTGGGCCTGCATAGCTGGGACATCCCCCTGAACCACAGTCAGGGTCATCGTGTGTGGCTGATAGGGTGGAGCCCTAGAGCCCAGTCCCAGCTGCCTCTTCTCTGGCTCAGGCGGTGGGGGGTCAGCAGCCCTGCAGCCCTGCAGCCGCCCCCGCCCCGGCCTAAATATAACCCGAGCAGGCGCTCAGCCGGGAATAGAGAGCTCTGTCAGCCACCGGCAGGTGCTGGTGGGAGGAAGGTCAGCGTGACTGCAGGGGTGCCGGCCGGCCGGGCGGGCAGCCAGGCGGGGTCATGTGAGTGTCCGGTGGCGCGGCCCAAGGGTGCGGCACAGCGTGTGTCCTTGCAGGACAGCTGGGGGCCCGGCCTGGCCCACTCTGGGCAGCCCTGGACCCTGCTGCCCCATGCCCAACCATTGAGACTGTGACCAGGTCCCTACAAATGAATTCAACTGGTTCCAGTAGTCAGAGCCCCAGCCTGCCCCCACCACCCAGGCCCAGACCCTGTGGGCTCCTCAGAGGGTGACAGACCAGCCCTGGGTCCCTGAGGGATGACTCTGGGACTAAGACCCCCATCCTGGCTCTGCTCCCCCTAGTATCTGAGGTTCCCCAAGGACTCACCCCTGTCCTGGCTTTAAGCTGTCTCACTCTGACTTGGCATTTAAGGGAGGCTCCTTGAGCCCCACAGGGCTATGGTCAGGGCACTAAGGGGGCAAGTGCGGTGCTTGGAGTCACTGATCCTCACCTTGCTGCCCCCCTCGGTCCTACCCTGGCCTGTGTCTCAGGGCTGCGGACCTGCTGCCCCGTGCTGGGAGAGTCCTGGGTCTCCGCACACCCTGACTTGGAGGTAATTTTTCCAGCTCATCCACTCTGCTGACCCCCTAAACACAAGCATCTCCCATTTTTTTGTTTTTTTTGTAAAGAGGGAACTGTCAAACTTCAAATCTACAGATGTACTGAAAAAGGCCAAGCACCTGGGACTAAAGGAACCTCCCTTGGTTTTCCCGTGGCTCTGTCACTGGGATTCATATCCACAATATTCCCCTGACTTAAATACTCATGGACAAGGGCTCTGGGGCAGGAGCAGCAGGTGCTGGGGTGGGGTGGCCTGGTGAATGTAATACTGGGGTCCAGTGGTCTGGCCTGATCCCCAGCGGGGAAGCCTGGCTTAAGGGAGAGTAGGGGTTGAGGAGTCTGGGCCCTGGGCCCACTGAAGCGTTTGTTGATTAAATACTCAAGCCTCTGTGGGCAGCGGGGACATGGTGAACATGCACTCAGTGAACGTCACGTGTCCATCCCAGAGGGCGGGATCAGGAGCTCCAGGGCTTAGGGAGGGAGTCAGGGGTCCTGGACGCTCATGTTATTTGGTCCCTGCATATCTGAGCAGTCAGGCAGGCAGGGGGTAGTGGGGAGGCCTAGACCCTCCAGGTCTCCCGGGCCCAGGGAGAAAGCGTGGCACGTGCTCTGCTCATGCCTTCCAGTGCGGCCCTCAGGACCCTGGGTCAAGAAGGCCCTGCTCAGCCCTGCCTGCTCTGCCCTCAGCTGTTGGAAGCTTCGCTTGTTTGTTCTTGGTCTCGTTTTTCTGGTTTGGAGCCTGGGTGCTAGCACAGGCCAGGGGCCTGGGAACAGGGACAGGAAGGCTGGAGGACGGAGCCCTATAGGGGAGGGGTGTGGCTGGGGCAGGGGTCAGGCCCGCATTCAAGGTCTTCTCTGGGTCCCACTTTTCTGCTCTTGACCAGCCCATGGCTCCTCTCCCCTGCAGGCTGGTGACCGAGCCCCACCTTCCACTGTGGGTCACCCATGTGGGCTTCCAGGAGGAGGCCTTGTCCCGAGTGCATGAACCTCTACCCTTGGGCTGGGTGCAGGTCCCAAGGGTCAGCTTCCTGCTGACCCACATGATTTAGTTCTTGGCTCCTGGACTTTCTTGATGAGTCCAGGTAAAGGGTACAGTGGGGGTGTCCTCGGGGGCTCCTATCCACACACATCTGTTTGGCCTTCTTTCTCCCCACCTCCTGGCCCCTATGCCTGCTGCTTCTCTCTGGCCTCCGCTGCCCCAATACAGGGCTGCCCTCTCCTGTCCTGCCACTGAATCTGCCAGACCACCCTCCTACAGGCAGCCTGTGGGGAGGCGCTGGCTTGTGAGGGGGTGCTGGGCAGGTTTGAGTCTCTAATGGGGCCCAGAGATATCGGGGGAACTGGCCATGAGTGGGAGAAGTGGTTCCTGGGTCACTGTGATGCAGGCTTAGCCTTGCGGGCACAGTTTCCTGACCGCCCCACGCGAGTGAGATCTACTTGCAGGCAGCAGGGACCTGGTGGAACCCATCTCCCTCCTGGACAGGCTGGAGGGCTCATCGCCCACCTGATAACTCTCCATTTCAGAGTGGGGAAACAGAGGCTCAGGGCTAGATCTGAGACAGAAGAAGCCCACCTCACCCGTGTGTGTGTGTGTGCATTTGTGTGCACATGTATGTGCATGTGTGTGCACACGTGTGTGGGCACATGTGTATGTATGTGCATGTGTAGACATTTGTATGTGTGAATGTGTGTGCATTTGTACATGTGTGCAGGTGTGGGTGTGCATGTGTGTTGTGGTCACAGTGAAGATGGACCCGGTGTGGGCCATTCTAGAACTCACAGCTTGGGGAAGCTAAGAGAGCGCAGGGGCTGAGGCACTTGCCTTTTCTGCAGCTGCAACAAGCACAATCCTGGTTGAATCCCCAGCACTGCAAATGGCCCCTGGGCACCACCAGGATCATTTCTGAGCACAGGGCCAGGAATAGCCCCGAGCACTACTGGGTGTTACTGAGTGTAGTCCTGCCTCCCTTGTTCTCTACCCGCCATAAAAAGAAAAGCAAGAACTCACAGCCTGGGCCCTGTTGAGTTCCAGGGTGCACATGCATTCACCAGTGCAGAAGGTCCAGCGAGAGCTGCAGGTGGGAACCGCCCTGCGGCTCAGAGAAGTGACTCAGAGCTGTCCCTTCTACCTGCCAAAAAAGGGGACTGGGGGCTGGGTACAGGGTGGGGTGGGGGGGAAGAATACCTGGGGCTGGCTATGGGCTCTCTATGGGATACCGGAAGAGCTGCTCCCCTCTGAACCTCAGTTTTCCCACCCATCACTTGTATCACTTGTCTTCCCGTTGTTCATCGATTTTCTCAAGTGAGCACCAGCAACATTCTCCATACGTCCTGTCACATGCTAGTGTAGCCCAAGGGCATCTGCTCGCTCCAGGAACACCAAGAGCCTCAAACCATTCCATCAGGTCATGGGAATGAGGTCTATACTTGTTACTGGTTTTTGGCATATCAAAAGCGACACGGGGGCCGGAGCGATAGCCCAGCGGGTAGGGCGTTTGCCTTGCCGCGCGGCGGCCCATGCCGGCAGGGGTTCGATTCCCGGCATCCCATATGGTCCCCCGAGCACCGCCAGGAGTGATTCCTGAGTGCAGAGCCAGGAGTAACCCCTGAGCATCGCCGGGTGTGACCCAAAAAAAGCAAAAAAAAAAAAAAAAAAAAAACGACACGGGTAGCTTGCCAGGCTCTGCCATGCAGGTGGTATACTCTCAGTAGTAGGCTCTCATCTCGTGCATTTACTGATGAATTGCAATGGGGAGAGATCGGCTTTTCTCTTGGGTGGAGCTTTGACTAGCTGTGTAGTCCAGATGTTGAAAAATGGCGGCCCTCATGGTGTGGGGGTTCCTCTGGCTTCTTGCGAGGCTCTATTGGGATGGCGGGCGAGGGCTAGAACCCGCCTTCCCTCCTGGAAGCCTCATGATCAGCTGAGCACAGGGAGAGTTGGTAGCAGCTCTGTCCCGTGTATCTGAGTCACCCATAAATTACCCCTAACCCATAAACACCATAAACACCCCTCCCAGGAGGTTCTTGGCTCAGATGGGTCTCACAGGCTTGGGAGGGGGAGAGTGCGGATCTCTCTGTCCTCAGGGACCCAGGACAGATGCTTTGAGGTTAGGGGCCCAACTGGTAGGGGTGTCAGGGTGGATTGCCCTAGCAAAATCCCCAGAACTTCTATCTCCACATCCCCAACTGGGCCTTAATTATTCTGCCCCCAAAACTATGCTCAGAGATTGGACCCTTATCCCACTCACTGCAGCCCTGCCCTGTCCTACCCTCCTTCTCCCTTCCCCCTCCCCCGTACCCCCCTCGTTTCCCACTGCCCGAGGTGCTCTGGGTCCAAGACTCTCCCAGAAGGAAGAGGCTCCATGGAGTTCCCCTGCAGGGCCTGGAACCAGCTCAGCTCTGTCTAAGCGGGGCAGCCTCTGGTTCAGGCAACGAGGGTTCATTCTGGTGTGGAGCTGAAGAAACCTTGTCATGTGAGTTGCTTGGTTTGGTTTGGGTCCACACCTGGTCTTGCTCAGGGCTTCTCCTGACTCTGTGCTCATGGGTCATTCCCTGTATGGCTCAGGAGACCATATGGCATGCCAGAGATGGACCCTGGGTTAGCCATGTACGAGGCAAACAAATGAACTTCTGTACTATTTTTTTTTTTTTTTTGCTTTCTGGGTCAGACCCGGCAATGCTCAGGGGTTACTCCTGGCTCTACACTCAGGATTTACTCCCGGCAGCGCTCGGGAGACCATATGGGATGCCGGGAATTGAACCCACGTCAGCCGCTTGCCAGGCAAATGCTTTACGGCGCTGTGCTATCACTCCGGCCCCTGTACTATCTCTTTAGCCCCATCAGGAAGGTATAGGTCCTTCCTTCCTTCCTTCCTTCCTTCCTTCCTTCCTTCCTTCCTTCCTTCCTTCCTTCCTTCCTTCCTTCCTTCCTTCCTTCCTTCCTTCCTTCCTTCCTTCCTTCCTTCCTTCCTTCCTTCCTTCCTTCCTTCCTTCCTTCCTTCCTTCCTTCCTTCCTTCCTTCCTTCCTTCCTTCCTTCCTTCCTTCCTTCCTTCCTTCCTTCCTTCCTTCCTTCCTTCCTCCCTCCCTCCCACCCTCCCTCCCTCCCTCCCTCCCTCCCTCCTCCCTCCCTCCCTCCCTCCCTCCCTCCCTCCTCCCTCCCTCCCTCCCTTCCTTCCTTCCTTCCTTCCTTCCTTCCTTCCTTCCTTCCTTCTTCTTCACACCCAGCAATGTTCAAGGGTTACTTTTTAAAAAAATTTTTTATTATACCACAGTGAAACATACAATTACAAAGGTGTTCATAATTGGTTCTTGGTAATACAGTATACCAGCACCCATCCCTCCACCAGTGCCCCATTTCCACCACCAATGTACCCCCACCCCCTCCGCCCACCCCCCATGCTGCCTTAATAGCAGGTACCTCAAGGGTTACTTTTGGCTCTGCATTCAGGAATTATTCCTGGCACTGCTTGAGGACCATATGGGATGCTGGGGATCAAACCCAGGTCGGCTGTGTGCAAGGTAAACGCCCTACCTGCTGGACTATCGCTCCGGCCCCTCTTTCTTTTTAATCCAGCTGTTCCAGCTCATGAGTCTTCACTCCCACACCTGTACCCTGGGCAGACAGGACTAATCAATCCCCAACTTCTTTCTGCTGAGCTGGAGACTACAGTGTTCTTAGTCCAGAGACACCAGCAGATCTAAGCAGCCTATGGACATGCTCAGGGCAGTTCTGCGGCTTCCCTGGTTTTAGGTTTGGGGAAGGCCAGTCCTAGGGGCTCAGGCTGCCAAAGGGCCCCAGGTGGTTCTGGAGGCAGAGAGAAAGGCAGCAGGGCAGGGAGCCCCTCTTGCTTCCCCCTCGGAGCTGAAGCTGTCCCAGGCCCTGACCCTCCAGGAGGGCCCCCTGCATTGCCCCTCCTGTCACCAGGATGGGTCAGGGGTGGGCTGAGGGGATGGGGCCCCTCCCCTCAGTGACTGACCCTGCCCCCACGAGGCCTGGGCGGGCGCCTCAGCAGAGCTTGGGCTCCAGAAACATTTGCTTTAAGTCTTAAAATATCAGGTTCCTGCATCCCGGGCTTCCCTGGGGGCCGCGGAGCAGGCGGGAGGGATTTCAGTGGTAAGAAGATTCCGCTGTGCTCCTGCCTCAGCGCCTGCTCTGCTGCCCTGCAGTCTCCATGGGAGCCAGTGCAGTGCTGGGGTGGGGGGGGGGGCAGCCCGAGCCCCATCTCCCATTCTGGGGTTGCCCAGGTCACGCACTCAAACCCCGTCCTGGGGAGTACTCTGCTACCTCAGTCTCCAGGCTCCACCCCAGAGCTTCAATAGGCCCCAAAGGACAAGTGGACACTGTCATGGGGCCCCATGTTCAGGGACTCTGCACTGGACACTTCATTGCCATGTTCCCTGTAACCCGAGCCAGAGGCCAGCTCTTTTGAAGATACTGTGTTTTCAGTCTGATGGGGTTTGGGCCCTCTCAGGAGTGCTCAGGGTTCAGCCCTGACTCAGTACTCAGGAGTCACTTCAGGTGATTTTGGGAGACCATATGTGGGACTGTGGTTGGGATCAAACCCGGACTGGCCTTCCCTGCTGTACTGTCTCTCAGGAAGGGATGATTCTTAAAGTTTTAGGGGCCATACCGGCGATGCTCGGGGCTTACTCCTGGCTCTGCACTTAGGGATCACTCCCGGCAGGCTCATACCTGGCCAGGTGTCAGGGATCGAACCCGGGTTCAGCCATGTGCAAGGCAAACACCCTGCCTATTGTACTATCTCTCTGGTCCCGAAAGGGAGGATTGTTTTTAATTATTTAAAAAAAAATTTTTTTTTGTCCTTTTTGGGTCACACCCAGCAATAATCAGGGGTTACTCCTGGCTCTGCATTCAGGAACCACTCCTGGAGGTGCTTAGAGGACCATAGGGGATGCTGGGGATCGAACCCCGGTTGGCCATGTGTGAGGAAAACACCTTACCTGCTGTGCTATCCCTCTGGCCCCAAGGGAGGATTCTTGACTAGACACCAGTCTGACAATGGGTGTGAGTAGCTTGACAGGGAGCTGGGGTGTTCAGGGCTGTCTCGGGAAAGGATCCTACTGGGGTGCCGGCGGTCCCAGGCTCCTGGTGGGGGAGTGGGGAGTCCTGGGGCCCTGGTATGTGGCTGGCGTAGGTGTCATGTGAGACTGGGCATCCCAGAGCTCAGGACAGGCTTGGGGACCTTGTTTGGTGGCGCAGGAGCACCTTCAGATGGTGATTCTGCCGCTCAGCATAAAGGTGGCCCCTTCCACCACCTGCTACCCCGGGACCTTCTGCCCAGAGGAAGGCAAGGCCCCCTGGCCCGCCTCCCTCCCAGGCAGACCACCGGCCTCGGGCGCGGAGCGGGAATTGGAGCCAGGCAGCAACAGCTGGCCCCACTCGAGCGTCCCAGGGGCCACCGCCTTCGCCCAGGCCCCCAGCCCAGCCTGTTCCCAGGCTGCACCTCGCCCCACCCCCAAAATGCACTGCTGGGATGGTCCGACAAGGCTGTGAGGGGACCACCGGCTGGGAAATCTCTGCCCCTCCCCTGGCTCCCCAGGACTCAGGCCTGGCCCTTGGGCCCCTGGAGTTCAGCCCTGACCCAGCTACCCACAGAAACACCCTTTCTCCAGGACAGTCACTGGCCTCTGGGGGTCTCCCTGCCAGAGCCAGAAAAGTCCCTGTGTGCCCTCAGAGAGAAAGGCAGAAACCCCTTCCCCCAGGTCCCAGAGAGTTTCAAGTACGGCCACGTGGGGGCGCTGGCCCCAGAAGAAGTCTCCCTAGCTTTCTCTGTAGCTGTTCCAGCTCCTCTGGGGATCTGAGCACCTGCTGTCCCGGGGCCTTGGGCCCTCCTCTATGGCTGATATAAAGCTTCTTCGGATGCTCTTACTGCCCCTGCAGTGGCTGGAGTTGCACCTTGGCTGTGGGGTTCCCACATGTGCTGGCCTGGACACGGGGCTCATAGCTGCAGAGCTCACTGGGTTCCATACTCACACTCACATTCACTCTCACTCACTCCCACACACACTCACTCACTCTCACTCACTCACTCTCTCACTCTCTCACTCACTCACTCACTCTCTCCACTCTCACTCACTCACTCTCTCACTCACTCACCTCACTCACTCTCTCCTCACTCACTCCACTCTCTCACTCTCTCACTCACTCTCTCTCACTCACTCCACTCACTCTCTCACTCTCTCACTCACTCTCTCACTCTCTCACTCACTTCCTCTCTCACTAACTCACACTCAATCACTCACTCTCTCACTCTCACTCCTCACTCTCTCACTCACTCTCTCACTCTCTCACTCTCTCACTCTCCTCACTCCACTCACTCACTCACCACTCCTCTCTCACTCCTCACTCTCACTCACTCACTCACTCACTCACTCTCTCACTCACTCTCCACTCTCACTCACTCTCTCACTCTCTCACTCTCACTCTCTTCCTCACTCACTCCACTCACTCACTCACTCTCTCACTCACTCTCTCACTCTCTCACTCACTCACTCACTCACTCACTCTCACTCCACTCCTCTCTCACTCACTCACTCTCTCACTCACTCACTCTCACCTCACCTCACTCACTCACTCTCTCACTCACTCTCTCACTCACTCTCTCACTCTCTCACTCTCTCACTCTCTCACTCCACTCTCTCACTCTCTCACTCACTCACTCACCTCACTCACTCACTCTCTCTCACTCTCTCACTCTCTCACTCTCTCACTCACTCCTCACCTCTCTCACTCTCTCACTCCTCCTCACCACTCACTCACTCACTCACTCATCTCTCACTCTCTCACTCTCTCCTCTCTCACTCACTCTCTCACTCACTCACACCTGGCAATGTGGCCAAGTTCGCGCTGTCTGGGGCAGTGTGGTGGAAGCAGATTGCAGAATCGGGGCTCATGCTTGGCACATTGGGTGGCACTGGGCACGAGACTCTTCACAATGAGCGTGACAGTGCTCTCGGGCACCCTGGACTCCACTCCTCCCGCTTCAGAAGTGGGTAAACTAGGGGGCGAGGTTAGCACAGCGGGTAGGGTGTTTGCTTGCACACGGCCCGAGTTCGATCCCCAGCATCCCATATGGCCCCCCGAGCACCGCCAGGAGTAATTAATTCCTGAGCAAAGAGCCAGGAGTAGCCCCTGAGCGTTGCCGGGTGTGACCCAAAAAAAGAAGAATATAAAAGAAGTGGGAAAACTGAGGCTGGGCTGAGTGCGGAGGGCAGAGTCCTGGGAGTGCTGAGCTGTGGCTGCTTAGTAACAGGGAGAAGTGAGGGGGTGGAGAGGGTGGGGGCCAGCAGTGGGCCCCTGAGAGACAAGCAGCTCACAATGGTCTGGACCTGTCTGACGCAGGCCTTGAGGAAGGGTGCAGCACCCCTTGAGAGCTGCAGCTGGAGGAGTAGGATTAGAGAGTCGTTGGCACCCTGAAAGCTGAGCCTGCGGCCGGCTCTGGGAATGGGCGTCTGACCCCTGTGCGGCCCCCAGGATCCCGGAGAAAATGCTTGATGCCGAGTTAATACCAAGACCAATTTTTTATTTCAACAAAGTTAATTCTCAACAATGTGATACTGAGGGAGAGGGATTTTTCTGCCTTGCAGGGGGCAGGGGCCGGACCCCTCTCTCTTTCCTCAGCTGTCCCCGCTGGGGTGGGGGAGCAGTCTGCCCTGGGGGTGCAGCTGGGGGCAGCAGTTCAGACTTCTTCTCTGGGGGACCTCACCTCAGGCTCTGCCGCTGCACTTGGGCCCCAAATGACTGAGGTGTCCCCCAGCAGCAGCTCCCTTGTCTCCTCCCTGGGCCGGGGGCAGTGTCCAGCCCCGTGGGTGACCTGGACAGGGCATGACCAGGAAAGTGGTCAGGCCAGAGAGACACAGACCAGTTGGACTCCTAACGACACCCCAGGGGGCTCCAACTCTCCGTTGCTGAGGATGCAGCTAGTCTGATGCAGGGTCTGCCCAGGTCACTCCCTGGGGCCTGTGGGGAGAAGCGGGGCCCATCAGGCAGAGCGTCCCCTACAGTTGAAAGAGCACCCCTCCCTGTGCCATAAGGAGCCTGAGGCCAAGGGGCTGGGGCTTGACCTCACTTCCCCTCCTGGAGAGCTTGGGGCTGGACCGGAAGTGCTCTCCAGCCAGTTAATGGATGATCGGGGGCCACAGGGCTCTGGGAGGTTCGGGAGCCTTGTCAGAAATTCCTCCTGACAATGACCACATGCACCTCTAGACAGGGCCCCACCCCACAGCCCTGCCTCTCCCTTTGTGCAGGGCCCTTGCGGGGGGGGGGGGGGGGGGGTCTTGTCTGCAGGCCCCATGCTCCCCGTCCTGCACGGAGTCTTGTGAATCCGCCCACAGCATCTGCAGGCTGCTGGCCCGAGGGCTGAGCTGTAGGACCTGTGGACTGTTTCTGGGAGAGGGCCCGAACAGGCAGAGGTTTGGGGACGTGGGCATGCGGCCCCAGCATCCCTCTGACAGGACTGCCCGAGGGCAGGAGTGGGGGCCCAAGGGCACCTTATGACAGACCAAAAGTCAAACCAGATGGGCCAGGGGGCCCCCAGGGGCCGGCGGCCATTCGTCACCGTTATCTGCCCGACGCCGAAATCACAAACACATTTTTAAGTGAAGGACTGGCTGCCACTGGCCTGTGGGCCCTGATGCCGCCCAGCTGTGGCCACATAGGGCTGGGGGTGGGAGGGGTGGGGGGTGGCAGGCTGGCCCAAGGGGAGGAGGGCTTGATGCCCCAGACACACCCCTGGGGGCTGCCCTGCAGCTGAGCCAATGTCCTCCCCCAACCCTGCCATCCTGCTTGGAAGTGGGGTGCACACAGGATACACCTCTAGCGCTTTCTGGACCCCCTAGTCTCTTGCCTTCTCAGAGCCTGATACCATATTTCCCCTCTGATAATTTTGGGGGAGTCACCGCTTCTGACAGTGCAGGGAATCAAACCTGGGCCAACCACATACCAAACATGTGCTCGGCCCTTTGAGTCACCTCCCTGGTCCCTCATTTTTGCTGTTATCTTTAGGCCACACCCAGAAGTGCTCAGGGGCTATGCCTGGCTTAGTGCTCAGAAGTCGCCCTGGTTCTGGGGGACCCTATGGTGTCAGATCAAAAAGGGCTTCCTGGGGGCGGAGCGATAGCCCAGCGGGTAGGGCATTTGCCTTGCACGCGGCCGGCCCGTGCCCGGCCCGGGTTCGATCCCCGACGTCCCATATGGTCCCCCGAGCACCACCAGGAGTAATTCCTGAGTGCAGAGCCAGAATTAACCCCTGAGCATGCGCCGGGTGTGACCCAAAAAGCAAAAAAAAAAAAAAAAAAAAAGGGGGCTTCCTGCTAGCAGAGTGGGTTCTTCAGCCTTTGAACCTTTCCCAGACCCTCTCATCTTCCTCATCCTCAGACATTTACACGACCCAGGCTGGGCACTGGGAGTGTGCCAGGGGCCTGGATGGATGGGGAGACCTTCCCCGTGGGGCTGGTAACAGAACCCAGAGACACAGACTAAGGAGCTGTGAATGAGACATGGGTTGGGGGGCCTGGTGCTGCACCCAGGACCCACCTCCTGACCCCCTGAGGGTCACTATACAGCAGCTGAGCTTGGAGCTCCAGGCCGAGTCTACTCTCTGTGCTACGGCCTGATCACACGGCGTGGCACTGTCCCCTGGGACCCAGGGCAGCGAGTTTTGCTCCTTCTCTGCACTCCGGGAGTCCAACGCAGGTCCTACCCTGCACCCTGGACCCCGGGCCGCCTCTCGGGGTGGGGGGCGCCAGGAGAAATGGCCTGTGACGGGGTGGGCAGCCCCGGGCGGAAAGCAAACAGTGTCAGCTGCTAATGAGCGGGAACCAGGCCTGGGGCCGAGGGCCCTGGGACGGGCGCAGCTATCGCTCATCCTGACAGGCGGGCTGTGCAGGGGAGCGGGGGGAGGCCTAGAGGTGGGGGAGCATGAGAGCCGACTGCAGGTCCCCGGAGACCTGACCCCGCACACAGACAGACAGACAGACAGACGGGTAGAGAGGAGAGGCAGCCCGCCACCCCCCCAGTCCCGCTGGCTCCCATCCTCAGCTATGGCTCAAGCATCACTGTGGCCAGTCTGCCCCTTCCCGCAGACTGTCCAGGGAGTGGGCTGAGCTGGGGAGCCCCGTGGTTCACAGAAGGGAGAAGAAATGACATCGAGACCCATGGGGTCTTGGCCTCTCTCCCTCCCTGTCCCCTTCTGTATGAGCAGAGGCGGGAGGTGTATAAGGCGTAAGAGGTGTGCTAAGGTCCCACCTAGCACGGCCACCACCCCTGTCCCTCCTACCTGCCCTGTGCGCAGCCCCTCCCTCCAAAGATGATGACCCCCAGTAGCTGTGGGGGAGCTGCTCTCCATCCTGGTAGTCTCTGCACAGCCACTCTGCTGGCCCATGTCACTGATGGGAAGACTGAGGTGCAGTGACCAGGCTGGACAGCACTTCAGCCTTGTGATGAACACTATACCTCAGATGGGTTGCGAATCTCTGCACCCAGCCCCTCTGCAGGAATGCCAGCCCAGCCTCGCCTCCCACCTGCCCCAGGACCTTGCCATGGCCGCTTTCTGAGCAGGGGAGGCCGCGGAGAGACCCTGAGCAGCTCTGGCCCATCTCTGCAGCCCACCAGCTGAGTGGCCTGTGGGTGCCTGTGTGAGGGGTGTCCGAGCCCCTGTCCCGCCTCCGCTAGGAGGGGGGGGGCAGCCATAAATTCACACCGCCAGCCGCCCTCAGGATAAATGTGTCATCGGCTGCACGATTTACGAGCACACCCCTGGCCTGCGAGGCAGAGAAAACAAACCTCTGTGTACACACGGCGCAGCGGGCGGGGACAGGCGGCTGCTGGGGGCACCCAGGGGCACGGTGGGCCAGCAGGGCACGTGCACACGGGACACGGGTTGTCTGCCCCTGGGCTCCCACATGCTCCACACGCACAGTGGGGTCTTCCCGGTGAGAAGGTGGTGGAGCAGGCAAGGGACTCGGCCCCAGAGCACTTGTGAGGAGTTGCCTGTCAGGGCCGGCCTGCAGGGTGTGGCCTCCCCAGAGACTGTGTGATGGATGTGGTGTCTGTGTCACGTGGGCACGTGTGCATGTGTTGGCATGCATATTGTGTGCACATGTTCATATCTGTACATTCACATTTCTGTGTTATGTGCGTATGTGCCTTGTTAATGCATGTGTGTAGGTGTATGTACTTGTGCAGTGTGGCGTGTACATACAGGCATGCATGCTGTGTGCATAACGCAAGTGTACATTAAGTTGTGTGTGCACACATGTGCTCCATGCAGATGTGGGTTATATGCATGTGCGGATATGTGTATTATACATGTGCATACATGTATGTGGTACCTACATACATGAGGTGTGGCGTGCTGTGCACGTGTATGTGTGGTTGTTGGTGTACATAGGCCTGCGTGTGTCTGTGTGGTGTGTGTGCACATGTATGTGTATGCATGTGCAGAGTTTTCCCTGCCTTGGACTGTCCCTGAGATACATTGAGGTTACAGTGAAGGGGACCAGGTCGCTGCAGGGGGCAGAGGGTCACCGCAGGACACAAATGACATGCAGGGGACAGGCGTGTGGGAGGCGGTATGGGAAGACCCTGCCCACTTAGCTCTGGACTGTCTTGGTGACACAGAGGTTTCAGGCCTGTGCACCAATGCAGCCATGGACATGCCCAGCAGCTCTGAGGGAGCTGGACCTCCATTGGGCTTGGCCATTGAGCTGCCCCAGCCCAGCACCAAGCCTGCCCACCCCACTCACCAGGACCCCAGAGACCGTTGGCAACCCCCAGTTACCTGCTGGGATGGATCCGGTAGTCCAGGCTGAGAATGGGGAATGAACTTCAGGGCCTCCGGGAAGCCCCGGGAATGCTCAGAGGATGTGGGGAGTCCCGGGAGGCTCTGAGAGGACCCTGTGGAGGAAGGCAGGTGCCAGGGTGCTGTGCGGTCCGCCTGTGCTGCCAGAGTTACCTGGGGCCACAGGAGGCTTCTGGGAGGATTTTAGGGGTGACAGACTCTAGTCCCAGGAGAAGGTGCTGACAGATGTCCTGGGGATCACTGCGACACCCAGATCATAGAGGTACTGTGCCCCTGGTCAGTGGTCACCACAGATTGGGGGCTCACTTACAGAGCAGAGACACCCCCCCCCCAACCAGGGGTTCCTATAGTAGGGTCCCACAGAGACCTGCAAGATAAGGACCTAGAGAGAAACTCACAGGATGCTTGAAGGGACCCCCAGAGCAGGGGTGCCCAGGTGAGGCATTTAGTGGGAGGGGCCCCAGAATCCCCAAATAAGCCCCCACAGTGACTTCACAGTCCCCCCTCTGGCCCCTCCTCACCCCCGCCCTCACCACAGGAGTCTGAGCACAGCTGGCTCCTTCTGTGGGTGCTCAGGGGCACCCCGCCCTGCAGACAGATGCCCCTTCCTCCGTCTGCTCCTCTAACTGTGAGCCCCTGAGAGTCTCTGTGGCCAGAAAGCCCAGGACAAGCAACACTCCCCAGCACCCCTGGAAACTCCACTGAGCTTCAGACAGAGCTTCTGCCCCACAGGTCCCTCAAGTCCCTCCCAAGAGTGGAGCCTCCAAAGCCACACCCTAGTCAGCTAACACTGACCAGGACTCCCCACCCCCACTACTCCCTGGACCCTCATCCCCAGCTATGACCCCTCCTTCCCTCCAGGGAGGGTAAGTCGGGCCTGTCTCATGTGTGGGTAAGAGCAGCAACTGCCAGAGGGACCCTAACATCCCTGGGGGTCTGTATCTCTACTTCAGAGAGATCCACTGAGCAAAGCTAATGAGGGCCCCATCCTGCCCCGAGCTCTGGGGGTATCCTCAGCCCTCTGGGGATGCAGGGTCTGGAATAGAGGCCAAGAGCATCCCCTGGACATGGGGGGCAGCTATGCGCTCATCAAGGTGGGCCTTCCTACACTGCCACATGACAGTCTTGAAGGGAGCCCTCCGAGATACCCAGAGACCAGATTCCAGACCAGCAGGAGAAAGGCCTTTAGCTTCCTCAGGCTGGCTCCAGCAGGAGGGGCGGAGGGAGCAATGGGGGCTTCTGCTGAGTGGGAATTGGGGCCCCAAGGACCTGCAGCCCACAGCCCTGCACCCCAGGCTGCGGGCTGGTGTGAAAAGGGAGAATGATAGTGCTGCTATACTGTTGAGGATCCTTGTTTTGTTTTGGGGCCACCCCTGACAGTGCTCGGGGTTCACTCAGGAATTACTCCTGATGGTGCTTAAGGAACCATATTGGGTGCCAGGGATCACACCCAAGCCAGCTATGGGCAGGGCAGGTGCCCGGCTCTGTGCAGGCTCTCTGGGGGCATCTTCCTCCCTGTTCTAACTACAGGCTGGCCTCATCTACTGTGCCCGCCCCAAGGGTGTCCCCTAGCCTGTGTGCCCCAGGACACCCCACCAAACACAGACAGTGCTTCGGACATGCTCGGGGAACGGTGCTGCAGCAGGGCTGGGGTGCAGGGGCTTCCCACATTTGGGTCCACCCCCAGAGCCTGAAGAACCCCCGAGATGGGAGCCCCTGCGAGTTCCTGGCAGTGTAGCATCTTCCCTTCCAGGACCAGGGTTCTGGCTGAGCACACCTAAAGGGCCTGGGAACACCCTCCCCCTCGCCTGTGGCAGCCCCACCTGGCCCATCACTCAGCTCCCTTTGTCTGGGGTGGGGGCCCTCAGCACCCTGGCAGGGGAGGGTGGTGACAGAAAGGAGGGACGGGGTGTGCATGTGGGGAGAGACCCTTTCTTTGGAAGCAGAGGGGACCCCTGGGAGCACCAGAGCCCAAGCCCTTGGGCAGAACAGGAGGCCACATCTCTCAGTGGACACAGAAGATCTGGGCCAGGGGTGGGTGCTTCCAGTGTAGACAGCGGATGTAGACAGCTCTGACCATTTCTGCTGGGGAAAGAGAGGTGGGACCAGGGGCACTCCCCAGCGGTTGCTGAAGGAGGGAGGGACACCTCTAGGCCAGGTCCAGTGACTCCCTCCAGGGCCCCCTCAGCCTGGGGGAATGTGAGGGGCAACCCCTGCTGATTTATGGTTCTCCAGGGGCCCCCAGTTGTGGCTGTGGAGGTTCTGCTCCCTCCCTCCTCCCCTCCCTGTTGGGGGGTCGCTAGAGTGGGGTAACTCTCAGCTGGTTTCCAGATGGGGCTGATGGAGAAAGCCTAGGTGGGGGGGAGGCCAGACACCCCGAGCTGGGGGACCTTGTGGGGGTCAGCCCTTCAGCCCAGCCACCAAGGTCCCTCTCAGCCCTGTCTGAGACTCAGCGGGTGGAGCCGCCCCCTCCCCATGCCTCGGGGTGGGTGGGGGTGTGGTGATTTATCACTCGCTGCCTGTCTTCCATCGGAAACGCAGGGGGGGGGGGCGCAGACGCTGCAGTGAGCTATGGGCCCCAGGGCTCCACCACCACCCCAATGTTGTTCCTCTGTCTGGGCAGCGGTGTGCCCACCCCCCCTTCGGCAGGGCCCCCTCCACCCCAGGCTTTCCCAGGGTCTGGTGTTCCATAGGCCCCACTTAAGTCTCCAGCCCCCCAGAAGGTCAGGTCGGCCCAGAGACCCAGCTCCCCTGTGGGCTGGAGGGGAACACTGCACCACCCACGTGCCCAAGTTGGTCAGGAGGGGCGGGGTGGGGGATTTCCACTACAGGGGAGCTACGCTGGCACCCTGCACGCAGGCCTCACTGCCCACAGCAGGGGCTCACTAAGTGTTTACATAAAGCAGGGTGGGTAGGCTCCACACCTGGGCTAACCTCTCCAAGCCCCATCCAGATGGTCAGCAGGCAGGGCAGTCAGCGGATGCCCCTACCCGTGGGCACGGAGGGGTGCAAGCTGCCACCCTTCTCACCTATCCACCACTCACAACGCCGGCAAACTCGCACTCTCCGGGGCCTCCGTTTTTCAGTGGGTATGTGTCATCTGCGCCCTGGCACCCATCTCTGCCCGTCAGCGCCCATCCAGGCTTTCCCGCGAGCTGCGAGCGCCCCCCCTGGTGCCTCCCCTGGGGTCTCAGGCACCCAGCCTGCCAGGGCGTAGGTTCTAATCCTCAGAGACCCCAGGGGGCTGCAAGGGGAGGGGCATCCTTGCTCCCAGCAGCCATCCCCGCTCAGCGGTGATCCTTTGCCGGCCTGAGGTTCCAGCCCTGCTTCCCTCCGGGGTGCTCAGGTGGTGCCTCTCAGCAGGGAATGGCCAGGAACCCTTTGCTGAGGAAATGTGTGAATAGTCCCTGGTTGGTGAGAACCATCCCCTCTCTCCTCCCCGCAACAGGAACCCCCCAGCCATGCGGTGGCCTTGGTGCTGGAAGCCCAGGGGGAATGGGGAGACAGTGGTGAGGTCAGAGCAGCCTCTGGGCTGCAGGACAAAGACGCCTGTTACAGGTAGTTTCTTGAATGAACCCGACCGGCTCCCAGGTGGAAGGACACGGCCCCCATCCGAGGCCACAGAGGGGTGGGGACAGGCTTTGGGGCAGGAGGGGAGGGGCAGGGCAGGCTTGAGCAGGGGGAGGACTTGTAACGCCCCCTCACCCTGGAGGGGCATTCAGGGGCGCTGAACTGGGACCATCTACTTCCCCAGCCTTTGGAGGCCCAGGCCCCAGGGTGAATGGATGGAGGGTCAGCTTAAGGTCAGGAGTTAGGAAGGAAGGTCCGTGGCCACCTGGAGAAGGGGAGGAAGTGGGGCCAGGCTGGCATCTCCCCTGTGCCCAGCACCTGAGCAGAAGCTGGTCTCTATCACTGGGAACCGGCATGGGACGGGCGTGGAGGAGCCGTGGCGAGTGTGACCTGTGCCCAGTGGCAGGAAGTGCTTCCTTCAGCCCCACCACCCTGCCGTCTGCTTCCTGCACCAAGAAGCTCAATGCCCCTCAGAGGGGCGGGCTGGAGACCCCCCTATGTCCACCTTCACAGGCAGATGCTAATCTGGGTCCTTAAACCTGTGGGCAGTGGGCAAATGGCCTGGACTTCACCGTAGCCTTGCCCCGCATCCAGCAGTGGCTTTTTGTTTGCTTGGGGCCACCCATAAAGCCCAGGCCACTTTCTCTAGTGTCATGTATTTTTTTTCTTCACGTCCCTCCAAGGCCTCTGTGAGGAGCAGGGCGAGACCCCCAGGACCTGGTCTCAACCATGCTCCGAGGCAGCCACCGTCCCCCTTTGTAAAGTAAGGGTGGCCTCCTTGTATCGTGCTGGACCAAGTGCAGGGAGTGACCTGTGTGCTCTGCTCTGACAGTGACTACTGTCAGTGGCCCTACCTGGTCCCTCCTGAGAAGCGACGCCCTTCTCACAACAGGGAGTCGCCGTCCTGGCTGTGGGCATGAGGCCGGATGAACACATGAACAGTCGGCTGCAGACCACAATGAGCCGGATGCCCCACACCTGCCCACAAAGGAGGGGTGGCCCCTGCCTCACGCTCTGAGCGGCAGCCCCAAGATAGCATCAGCCCAGCGGAGGGCCATCAGTCTTGTCCAACAAAAGCCAGGACAAAGGCGATGTCAGTGGCAGCCTCCCCGACCCGGTCAGCGGGGGCCAGGGGCCTTCCTGTGGCAGGTGGCCAGGCCCCGGCCTCAGGCTGCTGGTCAGGGGCGACAGGGTGCAGAGCCAGCCAGGTTGGGGGTCAGAGCTAAAGCCCAAGTGGGACCCCTATAATGAAGAAGTGTTGGCCTCTTCACAGGAAGGACCACCTCCCATTCCTGCTGTACTGGGTGGGGAGACTAGGGGCTGGAGACCCCTGATGGGTGCGGCATGATGAGTGCCAGCTCGCTGGCCATGGGGGCAGGTGAAGAACATTTCACAGGTGTCTGGGATGGGCTTCACCACAGGTCCGCAGCCCCCCACCCCCCCCACCCATCGCCTCAGGTAGGAAAGTCCCCACCCCACCTGACTGGGGCTTCTCCCTGGTACCCCATGAGCTTCTCTTGCAGGAAGCTCCAGGTCCCCAGACGAGCCCCCACACACGCTCTGCCATGCCCAGGGCCCCTCGTACTCTGAGTCCCTGTGGCTCCCCAGCTTGCCTCTCCAGTAGTCCTGATCCCCTGCCAAGCCACATTTCCGGACCCTTGCGGTTCCCAGGCATCCTCAGCCTATGTCCTCGCAGTACAGTGCTCACTGCCCATAACCCCTCTCCTGGTGTCGTCCCGAACTCTGAGTGAGCTTAATTGTTTCCAGGGGCCTGTTTTGGGTGTGCGTCTCCTTGAGCAGCCCCACTAGGCTTTTTCTGTTTTCTGTTTTTAATTTTTCTTTCTTTTCTTTTTCTTTTTTTTTTTTTGAGGGAGGCTCAGAGGGATTTCCAGGTCAGGTGGTGCAGGGACCTCCATCGGGGAGAAGGATTTGGCCCGTACTGAAGTTTGGAAAGGAGGTGCGTGTTGCGCGGCGCGGCCGGTGGGAGCCGGACGCGGGGCACTCAGCGGGGCTTGGTCATCCAAGGGCGCTACAGGGAGGCCCGCGGGGAGCGGAGCCCGTGGTGGTACGGGAGAGCAGACCTGGGCGGTGGCGGGGGACCACCAAGACCAGGGAGGGTGGGGTCTCCTCCGGGGCCAGCTCTGGTCGAGTTCGCAGGTTTGCGTCGCTCGGCGCCAGCCCACTCTGGCGCTTCAGGACGCGCCGGTTCCCTCCGGCTCGGCCACCAGCGGGGCGGTCAGCGAGAGGCGGCGCCGGGTGCGGGCGCGCAGTCGCCTCAGGCGGCACAGGAGCAGCAGCAGCAGCAGCGCGTGCAGCAGCCCGAGGCCCAGCAGCACGAGCTGCGCCGCCAACGCCCCCAGCAGAGGGCGCCGGGCGTGCAGGCCGAGCGCAGCTCGTCCTCGGTCAGGTAGGGCACCAGGCGGCCGCGCAGCCGGGGGGCGCGGCGCAGCGCAGGTCGCGGTAGGGCGCGCGCTCGGGCCGGCCGGCCAGCCAGGCGCGCAGCGGCAGCAGGTGGCAGTCGCAGCGCCAGGGGGTTGGCGCCCAGATGCGCGGCCCGCAGCCCCGGCAGCGCGTCCAGCAGCCCCGGCGGCAGCGCTGTCAGGTTGTTGCCCGTCAGGACCAGTTCGGTGGTGTCGGGCGGGAAAGCGGTCGGCAGCGAGGCCCACGTCAGCTCGCGGCGCCCGCAGTCCACGCGCGTCCCCGCGCACTGGCAGGGAGCGGGGCAGGCGGCTGCCGGGCGGCTCGGCGGCGCGAGCAGCAGCAGCAGCAGGCTCAGCGCCCCGAGCGGCCCTGAAAGGGAAGCGCCTCGGTGAGCACCCGCGCGAGCCTCCCCACGCACTCGCTGCGGGCTTCAAATCCGACCCACACCCCACTCTCCCTAGTGCCCCCAAAGGGCTGCCCCAGATCCCCACTCTCCCCCAGGAACAGTCCAAGGCCGGCCGGACCCGAGACTCACCCGAACCCATGGCGGAGAGGATGCTGACCCGGCTTGCTCTGGAGCGCCGGCTGGAGGAAGAGGCGATAGGCCGCCAACTCCCGCTGCGCCCACCACAGACCACAGTGCGGCTGCCCAGCTAGAAATAACCCCGGAGTCCCGCAGACCTGCTGTGTGCGCCCCAGATAACGGCGCTATCGCCCGGGGGTTTCCACCCGCCGCTCCCTCCCGGCGCCCAATGGAGCACTCGGACACCCGCTGCCATGTTCACCAACATTGTTCTCCTGTCACCAGGACAGGAGGTGGCATTCACAACCGGAGAACAAAACGGGAAAGGGGGTCCTTTTAGGGGCGGCACCATGCGGGTGGAAGGACAGGGGGGTTGGGGTGGGGGTTGGCCAAAGGTGCTGCTGAAAGCAAGAGCCCCGCAGCACCGGCAGAGAAGGGGTGTGTGGGTTTAGCGGGTTAGGGGGAATCACCCACCACCCACAACCCCTGGGTCAGGGGCGTGTGACCTAGCACAAACAACCCATGGAGCTCCTGGCCAGCTGCCATCTGGCCTCCCTTAGGTCTGGAAGGATCCTAATAGCTCCAGCTGCCCAGTGGCCACCAACCTGCCCAGGAACTTGCGGGGGGCATGAGGCAGGGGTTAAGTGCGGGAGGACCCTTGGCCACTTCAGCTCCGTGTACTCCCGCGTAGCTGGGGCACGGGGGTCCGAGTCCGCACTGCGGCACTCAGTGGGGATGGGCCCCGGAGCCCCCTGTCTGCTTCCCCATTCTGCCATGGTTTACCTGCCCACCTGAGAAAGGCCTGGAGTCTGTCTGCGGAGACCCTCTGGGGTTGGGGGGAGGGATTTGTCTCAGAAGTCTCAGCCCTATTTTAGCTCCTGCTCCCCCCAAGACCAGAGAGGGCCTGTGGGGGCTGCTGCCTAGGCCCCCCTGGAAGCAGACACCTATAACGGGAAGGGTCAGCACTGAGAATAAATTAGGGTTGGCCGGGGAAGGGGTACACCCCCGCCTCTGAGTCAGTTGGGGAACAGTCCGTCCAGGCCGGTTGGAGATCCAGATGAGTCCAGGATGGAGGCCAGACCCGTAGGGGTGCGGGGATGGGAAGGGCCAGCTCAGAGACTGGCAGTTCTATCTCTGGCCACATGGGGCTGTGGGGAGGGGGTCTGGTCACTGGTCCTGCATTTGCTGCTTCATCTTCTGCAGCATCTCCTGCATGCGCCTTAGCTGAGGGGGTGGTGGTGGGAGGGGAGAGATGGGAGGGACACAGTGAGAACCGGGCAGGAGGCCGCACTCCGGCCGTGCCCACGCCCCTGCTCCCAGGACGGTGCCCACCTCCTCGTCCTTCATCCTGATGAGCTTCTCTGTCTCAGGCGTCGGGAGTAGGCAGAGGCAGGATGGGGATAGGGCTGTCCATGCGGCTGTCCTGGGTCAGCTTGCTGCAGGGCGGAGAGAGGAAGAGCTGCTGAGGGTGCGCCTGACCTGCCCCTCCCCGAGCTTCACTGCCCAGGGCCCACACTCCAGGTTGCCATCTGCTGGACGCCCTGCCCTCCCACCGAGCCTGCGGCCCACTCCGGGACGGCAGGGGGCAGACGCACCTGGTCATCTGCTGGATGCAGTGCGCCCGGTAGTTCTCGTAGTGCACGCCGCAGGTCACGTCCCTTGAGGTCATGCATGTGCGTCCGGATCAGCATGTTGCGCAGCTTCACGAAGTCGCAGTGCGCCTGGTTCTCCACTGCGGCAGAGCGGAAGCGAGGCTGGGTGGGCTGGTGGCGTGCGTGGGGGGCTTTCCACCCCATCCCGAGCCCTGTCTGCACTCACCCTCCACGATTCCCCAGGGGGTACAGGCGCCCTCGCACCCGCTGCCCCTTGGCCTCCACCACAGTGTTGCTGCCGATCACGGCGAAGGGTGCGCCTCCTGGGGGGGTGGGGAGGGAAGGTGAAGGACTTATGGCCAGTTAGTGAAGGGGGGTAGGGGTATAGGGGCTTGGAGAGGGATGCAGGCACTGAACTGATCAGGCGTCAGTGACCCTCTCCCCCAAGGGGATCCCACTGTCCTCACTGCCCCTCGGTCTGCTCCCCTATGGCACTCTGCGGCTGGCGGAGGTGGTGCTTGGGCACCTCACCTAAGGCCTCTGCAGGACAGTGCCCACCCAGGTGCCTCTCCCCCCATGCCAGGAGCCTGCCCATCCAGCACCCCTCTGTCCTCTGTCCCTCACCAGAACCCAGCTGTGCCCCCCTTGGCTATTGTGCCCAGAGGTCCAGCTCAGCTCTGACCTACGGTCACTTGTCCGCTGACCTGGGCTTGGCCGTCAGCATCTGGGCCACCCACAGCTACCACCCCCACCCCCTAGAACTCAGAGTTCTGGGGAGAAAGGGCATGGATGGGGGCCATGGGGCCAGCTTCTCTGGTAGTGCCCGGAGGCGGGGTGGGGGTGGGGCAGTCACTGTGCCTTTTGGGTGCTGGCAGGTGGGTCTCCAGCTGCCTCCCTGAGGTCCCTGAGCACCAGAGGAAGGGTTTCTTCAGCTGGGACAGAAGACCCTGCCACCCCCCACACACACACACTTGGAGCTGCCTTCCAGCTTCCTCTTCTCTGGCAGGCTCACCTTCAGTTCCCGGTCTTGCTGCTTGAAATCCTCGTCCTCGTCTGAGTCACATTCGGGGAACTGATACACGTGGATCCCAAACTTGTCGATCTCCTCCCGGATCTGCAGGGGAGAACGACCGAGGTGGGGATGAGGTGGAGCGGGGGCTGGCATTCCCAGACCTACACACCTGAGTGCTGGGCCTGTCACCCACCGCCCCCCCAAAGTGCCCTTGCCCAGTGCCCACCCAGGCTCACCCGCTCCTTCAGTTTCTGGATTTCTCCCGGGACCAGGCAGTCAGCTTTGGCGATGAGGGGCACGATATTGACCTTCTCGTGCAGAGCCTTCATGAACCCCACATCCACGGGCCGGAGCCTGCAGAGAGCAGAGCAGCAGGGGTGGAGGGGAGGCGGGCAGGGAGGGGGATGGGGAAGCCTGATAGTGGCGGAAGGGAGACACCACGCACCCGTGCCCGAAAGGGGAGATGAAGTACAGGCAGCAGTGCACGCGGTTGTCCTGGATGTTCTTCCGGTTGAGCCCGCTCGTCCGGAAATACTGCTCGAACTGCTGGTCCACATAGTCAGTGATAGGCTTCCAGCTGCGGGCAGAGGGCACGTGGGGTCGGCCAGGACCACCCGCAGTCCAGCCCCCCAGTGCCTTCCTCACCACTCGGAGTTGTTGACGGCGTCCCCAAAGCCTGGGGTGTCCACAATGGTCAGCTTCAGCTTGACCCCCTTCTCTTCAATGTCTACCGTGTGCTTCAGAATCTCTACTGTCTGGCTGATGCGCTCTGAGTGGAGGGAGGGGAGTTGCTTGTCTTCTTTTGCTTTGTTGCCACACCCAGCGGTGCTCAGGGGTGACTCCTGGCTCAGGGATCACTCCTGGAGGACTCAGGGGACCATATGGGGTGTCAGGGATTGAACCTGGGTCTGCTGTGTGCAAGGCAAACACCTTACCCGCTGCATTTTCTCTTTGACCCCAAAGGGGCGGTTTGGAGGGCTTCTTGGACCTTTACCTCCCATCCTGGGCAGTAGGGGTTGGGGTTATGCCTCCTGAATTTGGGAGAGGGTGTCTAGCTGTGGGGGATGGGCGTGGCCCTCCAAGGGCCTCCACAGCAGGGCATGCTGACCGGGGCCCACTCACCCTCAGCACTCAGCAGTTTCCGGTCCTTGTACAAGTCTGTCAGGAAGAGGCTATGGACCAGCGTGGACTTCCCCAGGCCAGATTCACCTGCTCAGCGACACAGTGAAGGGGTCAGGCGAAGTGCCCTCATGACAGCCTGGCCTACCCCTGCTTCCTGGGAGTCTGGCTCACTCACCTGCTACCATGAGAGTGAAATCAAAGCCCTTCTTCACAGACTTCCGGTGCACCTGGTTGGGCAGTGTGGCAAAGCCCACGTACTGCTTGTCAATGTCCTGTGGACAGCGGTGGGGGCAGGTCAGAGGCCAGTAGGGCTTCCAGGGAGGCAGCCCCAGCCCTGTCACCAGCCAGATTCATGAACACCCCAGGCAGAGGGTGTTTTCCTAATCCCTGCCTAGCAGAGGGATTGTGTGGTTGGTGTCAGGAATAAGCACTGTGCCCTCTTGCATGATGAGCAGAGGAACCCCTTGTCCGCACCCCAAGGCCCCGCCAAGGCCTTCCATAGGCCGGTAAAGCCCCCCCACCTCAATACTCACCCTCCCCAGTGCCAGCACCAGGGGGTGGGAGGCCCCGTCTGGTCTGGCCAGGATCCAGCCGCGGAGGTGGCTGGCTGCCGCAGAAGAGTCTATTTATAGTCCGCGGCACCAGGCCTCCCACGCCTGGGGGTCTCCAGTCCATCCACAGTTGGACTCTGGCCCTGTCCACCCTGCATCAAATCCTGGAGCCCGGTGCTGACCCGGGAGGCACACACAACCACGCACTGACCCGCATTCCGGTTCGCTCCACACACCTTGAGCCGCCTCTGGGCCTGGGTCCGTGGGGACAGCAGTTGCTCCACCAGGCGGTCCCGGGGCGCTGCCAGCGATCCATCGCGGCGGCGACCCCAGGGCCCTGCCAGCCACGACTGACCGGACGGACCCCAAATCAGGTGCGGCAGACATGCGCTGGAGGAGGGGCTCACCCACTCTTATTGCCTGGCAGCCCCCTCTTCTCGCCCCGTTTTACAGACGCGCAAACTGAGGCCAGCAGAGAAGACGGCGCATCCCGGGGGTGCCGCAGACCCCTGGAGACCAAGTCGAGCCATCTCCCACCCAGGGCCCAGCAGAGCGCGATGGATCGCAGCAGCCCCAGGCAGGCAGGCCCAGCTGGCTCCCAGCAAGGAAGCCAAGGCGGGGCTTGGCGACGCGCGGACGCGGGGTGGGGTGGGTGGGCAGAGCTGCCCCGCCCGCGCCGTCGCTGGGAAACTGTCGCCGGGAATTGGGCCGCGGGCGGAGCCACGCGGGGGAAGAGACTGCGGAGGGCCGGGCCCTTTAAGCGCGGGGGTGGGACGCAGCGCGCACAGGCGGTCTGACTCTGGGACCAGAGACCATGGCCCAGGGGTCCTCATAGGCCAGGTGGCGCAGGAAAGACCCTCGAGTCCCCTCCGCGCCTCGCCCGGGTTCCTCAGGTGAGTGGCCGCTGTGCGCCAGGTCCTTTAGAGATGCGGCGCGGCTTCCCCCCCACCAGAGGGCGCCAGAGGACGTCCCTGGGACCCAGGAGCAGCACCCACGCGGGAATGGCACGCAGCCCCCTTCTCTTCTTGCGGACTCGGTCCCCAAACCTCCTGATGGTGGCGCTGTGTGCCACAAAAGCCCAATTATCTCTCCTAGCATTGCTCATCCTTCAATCCCTCCTGAGCTTGGCCCCTCCACCCTCCTGAGTGTGAATAGGGGTGTGTGTGTTGGGGCGGGTGGGGCAGGGAGGTATTCCTAACCAGAGCGCTCTCCTTAAGGTCTGGGAACGAACAGGGCAAGAGCACAGGGCATCAGGGGAGCAGGGCTTAGGGGGGCCTTCCACTGGCTCCACTCCTACAAGCCTGAAAGGGAAGGTGTGAGTAGTGTGGGGTGTGCATGGGGGTGCTGGTTAGAACCCTGAGGCCTTCCCCTATTTCAGGCCAAACTCAGGAACTGCAGCCAGCATGCAGCTCTGCAAGCCCAGGGCACACCCATGTGCCCCACTGCATCCCCCAGTCACCTGGCAGCTGAGGGAGATGCTGGGGGCACCTCCTGACTTTTGCCCTTGGCTGATCCACTGGGCAGCTTCTGAGATCACCCTGGACACTACAGGGGGTTCCTACGCCAGCCTCCCCTTCTGGACCTTCCTGGTGCCCACCAGAATCTGAAGACACCAGTTGCAACAGGGTGGGGACAGAGGCCCAGAAGACACTGGGGTCTGGAGAGAGGCCTGTGTCAGAGGGGCAAGGCATCCCCCAGCAACCTCCCTGCCTCCATCACACTCTCCCAGCTTGAGGGCCTCTGTTCCTGATCAGGCTGGGTTGGGTGCTTCTGTGGGGTCTGGAGGCAGCTGGCAACCTGGGAGGGGGCACAGCTGGGAACAGGAGGGCCTTTCATCCCAGTGGAAAGTGTGGGACGGCAGGGGGAAGCCACAGGCCTCCCCTGCTCTCCCAGCCTGTCCCCGGTCCTCGCTGCGGAAAAGACTCACACGTGCCAACCCCTGCCTCCTGACCCACAGGCGCCTCTGGGCTAAGTCCCACCAGCTCCCCAGATGCGGCCCTCAGCCTGGCACCCACCCACACAGACTGGCAGCTCCCGCCCAGGGCATCTGTTGGATGGCTCGAGTTGCTGGCTGCTCGCAGACGGCCCGGTCGCCCTGAGGAGGGCCAGTATCTGCTCTCCATCCATCTCTGACCATGCCCAGACTTCCTGTGGACTTCCTGGGGAGCACCCTAAGGAAGGGGCTCTTACATCCCAATTCTGCTACCCCTGAGGCACAAGTACTCGGGCTTCCGTGTGCACACACAGCTGCGCCCACTCCTCCGGGGCGCCTGAGACTCTCCGAGGCATTTCCATTCTTAGAATCCCAGTCGGATCTGGGAGCAGCCAGCAGCAGCGGCCCAGAAGCACTGGGCGGGGGTTGCAGGGCAACTCCCCACCTCCTTCTACAGAGCATGCATGTGCCTGGCTGCGGCTGAACCAGCAACGGTGACGGCAAAGCGCCCAGACTCTTCGGGTTCCCTCCAGACTCACAGGGAGCTGGTGCCAACCCCCTGCTGTCTGCATCATGCCCTCACCCTGCGAGTGAGGGGGTGCGGGGAGGTGGGAGTGGGCCTGGCGGGCCCTGGTCAGGAGGCTGCTGCTGGGCCTTGTGCTGGGAGTGTCTGGAGCGAGGAGACAGCAACCAGCTGTGGGGGCTGCTCCCCCTCCTCCTCACACAATAGACTCCGCGTGTGTCTTTTGGAACCCAGGCATTGTCTGACCGATGCTGAGGGGGAGACAGCTCTCACCCGGGATCCTGGGGAGCCCCTTAGCTGTGGGATTTGACGGGTGGGGCCCATCCCCAGGGCGGGAGCATGTCCCTGCCAGGAGGCTGGTACCAGGCTCCCACCCCATCTGCCAGGCGGCTCCTGGCCGCCCGTGGCACCCCAGGGCTCTCGAGTTTCACCCAGCACCCACCTGGTGCTGGAGCGGTTGGTGGGGGGGCTTCCTTTCTCCCCAAACATGGCTGAGCTCTAGACAGAGAAGCTCCTACTTAGTACCCCCACACCCTCCCGCAGTCTCCCCCCCTCGGCTGGGTGGTGTCCTGGCCTCCTGGAGGTCAGGCTAGGCAGGCCCCTTGAGGGAGACCACCCAGCTCTTGGAAGCCCCTAGGCTGGAGCTGGGCTGGCATGGGAATGACTCAGGACTGGCCGGGATGCTCTATGCAGGGCAAAGGCCTGGCTACAGACGCGCCACTCAAACTGGGGTGGAGAGAGGACCTAGTATGCTAGGAGCAATGTAGGGTGCCCAGCAGCTCCCGTAGGGCTGCTCAGGGGCTGTGTGGCAGCTGGGGGACACCAGGACGCCGGGGGCTGCTGTGGCAGTGGCCTCACTAACGACCCGGGCACCAGGCCTGCAGAACCGGTCAACCGGGAGATGAGCGCGCTGGACCAGTGAGACGGGGGTACCCGCCCATCCCCGCCCTGTCTAGGGAGGGGCGCACGGGCTTGCTGAGAGGGTCAAGGCCTGCCCCCTACCCCCACCCCCATAGCCTGGCGCCCTTTACCCTCTGTGCAGCCCCAGTTGCGGCGGCAAAGCAAGCCCCCTTTCCCCCAAGCCCCCGTGACATCGATTATCGCGACAGAGCGGGATGACGGCCGGCGGGGGGCGGGGTCGCGCCTGGCCGCCTGCGGCGTCGGAGCCACAATAGGTGACAGCCCGACCAGGGAGCGGCGGCGCGCGCGTACCTGCTTTGTCCTCTGCGGGGCCGGGGTGGCGGTGGGGTCGGGGCGGAGGTCGGGGTCCGGGTGCAGATGGGTCCGGGCCGACGAGCGGGGAGAGACGAAGAGACACGGTGAGAGGCAGGCAGGCGGGCGGGCGGTGGGGACAAAGGCGCGCGCGGGGCGCAGCGGGCGGCGCCGGGCTCACCTGGGGTCGCCAGCTTGCTCTTGTAGCGCAGGCCTGTGCTCATGGTGGCCGCCGGCAGGGGACGTGCGGCGGCGGGCGCGCGGGCGGGGCGCGGCGACGAGCGGCGGAGGCCGAGGCCGGCTGCGGGGTGACCGGCCCCTCCGCGCCGCCCGCGCCCCGCCCGCGCGCCCGCCAGCCAATCGGCGTCCGCCGCGCCCACGCGCGACCCGGCGCGGCCGGCGGGGGCGGGGCCCGACGCGCCCCCAACGGCCCCCGCGCCCACGGCCTGTGGGTGACGCCCTGGACTCCGCTGGCCTGGCCGCGCCCCCCAGGACCCGGGAGCCCGCGCCGCACCCCCACGCGCCCCGCGTGTTCCTCGGGGTCAAACCCAACCTCCTCCATCCCTGCCACCCCGTCACGATGCTGAACCGCTGGGCTTTCCTGGAACCCGAGTCCGTACCTGTGACCCTGCCTGTTCCTGCCGCATGCAACCCTGCATCGCACTCTCTGAAATCAGTGGACCCCACCAGTTTCTACACTTACCAGCATGGTTTGGGAGGTGCTGGCCTGCTCCTGTCTGACCCCAGTGGGAAAGGCCCGGTGCAGGCGGGAAGTGGGGCCTGGGGCTTGGTGTGGCTCAAAGGCTCCCCTCCTACAGCCCCTGGGCTGTGATCCCTGATTTTCTATCTTGGAGTATTTATTCAGAGTAACCCAATTGACATCTGGGCGAGGTAGGGCACATGACATCTCTTCACTCGCACCCGACCCTTCTAGCACTGAGAAGGGTCACAGGGGCATCCTGGCTTCCTGGGCTGAGGGCGGTGGGGCCTAAAGAATGCGCCCAATTTACAGCCGGGAAAGGGAGGTCTCAGACCTTGAATGAGGGTGAGTTTCCAGCACTCCGCAGCGTACTCCCACATTTTCCAGTGCACTCAGCCTGCTCTTCCACAAATTGCCCCAGGGCCCAGTTCTGGAACCTTCCATCCCTTAGAAAGGACTGTAAGGCTTGTGATTACTGGATCCCCATTCAAGGGCTCCTCAGAGGGTTTCTTGTGCCCTCCACAGGCAAGAAACTGTTCTCCCTCTTCTGTCCTCTCTCCTGTGTCCTTTGTTCCTCTGCTGGCTTCCGTGGAGTGAGCGTGGGGGGGTTGGGGCGGTATCCCAGGCTTCCCCAATCCGTAAAGGACCAGCATCAAGTGTGGAGCTGTGTGCCCATTATGAGAAAAAGTCTTACAGAACAGCACGGTGTTGGGGCCAGAGCAACAGTACAGCGTAGTACAGTGGGTAGTGACTGACCAGGATTACATCTCTGGCAACTCCTGGTCCTCCTATCTGCCAGGAGTGACCCCTGAGTTCAGAGCCAGGAGTAAGACCTGAGCATCGCCAGGGGTGGTCCCAAAGCAACAAGAAAACAGCATGGTGTTCTGTGAGATTCTGGAGGGAGGGAGGGAGGAGAGAGAGAGAGAGAGGTGGGGGGGAGGGAGGGGGGGAGAGAGGAGAGAAAGGAGAAAGGAGAGAGAGTGAGAGAGAGAGGAGAGGACAGAGAGAGGAGGGAGGGAGGAGAGAGAGAGAGAGAGAGAGAGAGAGAGAGAGAGAGAGAGAGAGAGAGAGCTCAATGGGCTAAGTGCCTATTTTGCATGCAAGAGGTCCCCTGATTCAAGCCCCTGCCGCATGGTCCCCAGAGTACCCAAACACTGCCAGGTGTGTCCCTGGACCAAAACAAAATAACAAATTCTGTAGCCAAAGCTCATTTCCAGGGCACCTCTACCTGGTCCAGAACTGTGACAAGTATGGGAACAGCCCATCCCCACCCCGACTGTCACAGGACCTCAGGGCCTGGCACTGCTGGAACAAGTCAGATGTTGCTGGAGCCTCCGTTGGTCTCCCTGGGGCGTTTCCCCACCATCAAAGACCTTCGGGGTTCTGGCCTGAAGCAACCATCCACACAATCAGGAATTCATCGCCAACTGCCTATCTGCCCCGGCTGGCTTTACCCCTGAGCTTTGAAAGAAGGGCAGAAAGGGACAGTCGGAGCTGTCTTTGGCGCAGGGAGGGCTCGGTGGTGCTGATGTAGGGGGCTGGAGCTTCGGCCAGGATGTTCAGCGTTGCAGAAATGATGCTTGGGCATTTTGCTCGGGACCAACTGGTCAGGCCATGTTTGTGGGCAAGGAGAGGGACAGGAAGCCTTCCTCACTGTGGCAGACGTGACCCTGAAACGCCTCCCCACGCTGCTGCCCACGTTGGGGTTCAAGTGGGGACTAGGAGCAGCCCTGGACCAGAGGGTTGGACTTTTGGTTTTTACCCATACCTGGCTGTGTTCAGGGCCTCCCTGCTGGCTCTTTGCTCAGGGATTACTCTGGGTAAATGGGGTGCCTGGGATTGGACCCAGTTTGACTGTGTGTAAGGTGAGCACCCCCCCATCCTATCTCTCTAGCCCTGGATCAAGGAGTTTTAGCTTGGCCTTGAGGGAAGGTGGAGGGCACGGGTGGGCCTTGCCCTGAAATGGTGGGAGGTACACTCATACCGGACCTAGGAGCTTTACAACGGTTCAGGAGATGGAGACAAAGAGGACACTGCTTAAAAATGCAGCACTTTTTAAAAAATCGCAGTAAATACAGCTCAAAAGATTCCATCTAGACGTGTAACTGGACTAGAGACCAGCATTTTAGGTTTGGGGGTGTGTGCTCGAGTGCCAGAGCAGCAGCCTGTTGGACAAGCCCAGGGCAGGGAGGGGTGTCTGCCCCTTACCCTCGGCCATTGGTCACCCATGACTGAGTTCAGGACACACCCAATCCTACTGTATGCCCTTTCCAGAGCTCTCTTATTAGGACACCCTTGGGTGGCAGAATCCATGAGGTGACAGGCAAGAGTAGAGCACCTGCCTTGACTGTGCTAGGTTCTGAGTGTAAGCCCGGACAGTACACACACACACACACACACAGATACAGACACACACATATACACACAGATACACACAGACATATGTATATACACGCAGATACACACAGACATGTATATATATACAGACATAAACACATGTACATAGACACACAGACACATGCATATACACATAAGTACACAGACAAATGCATACAGACATATACACACATACACACAGACTTGCACATACATATACACACAGAGATGCACATACACAAGACACACATGCACACAGACTCAGACATGCATGCACACACATATACATATTCATACACACAGACGCGCACACATACATACACAGACACGCACACACATATGCACACACATGCACAGACATGCACACCATACATACACACAGGCATGCACACACATATGCACACATGTACATACAAGATGCACAAATACATATGTACACACATCACTCAGACATGCACATACATACATACACAAACTCATACAGGCATGCACACATATACACACGGACATGCACACATGTACATATGCGCACACATACACATACAGACATGCATACACAGACATGCATGCACATACATGTACACACACATACACACAGACATGCACACAAACATGCATACGCACAGGCATGCACACACACAGGCATGCACACACATACACACAGACATGCACACACATACACACAGACATGCACACACATACACACAGACATGCACACAAACATGCATATGCACACATACACACAGACATGCACACACATACACAGACATGCACACATACACACATGCACACACATACACAGACATGCACACACATACACAGACATGCACACACATACACAGACGTGCACACACACATCACGGTAGGCCCTAGACTGAGCAGTGGACTCAGCACCCAGTTTTCAGAGTCACCTTGGGGCGTGGCAGCACACCCCGCACTCACAGGGTATCTGCAGATGGGGAGCTCTGTGGCTGCTCGTGGAAAGAAGGAAAATAAGCTGGGTAGGGAAAAACTGCCCTTTCGTTATTCGTAAGAAAAATAAGTTAATGAGTGAAAAAAATAAACTACACCCAGAAAAATCTGTTCCACCAACTTGAGCTACAAATAGTTACTTTTCTTAAAAGAATCAAAAAAATAAAACAAAACCCAAACACAACTCCTGCCGTTCAGAAATTCTCCAGTGGCGCATTTAGCCTGTGCGTCTTCCTCCCACTCTGCACAGATCTGTGGGTGCGTGTGTGGTCCCCCAGGGTGGGGAAGGAAGGAGTGGGTGGCTCAGGGTGACATGGCTGTGGCTGGCCTCTCCAGGGCTGGGCTCAGAAGGAAACAAATGAGTCAGGTGACAGATGTCAGGGGAGCGAGAGCCAGTGGTGGCAAAGCTCCAGGAAATTCATGCACCTGTGGGGAGGGCAGAGGCTGAGCTTGGCGCTTTGTGCTGGACGCCGGGGACCCCTCCGAGGAGGTGTTGGGGAGGGTCCTCCTGGGCTAGAGGCTCCGTTGCTCAGACACCTCTTTCAGTTCAGGCCACCATAGAGGAAATGAATGTCCCTTGGTGGAGCCCTTAGACCAGCCTGAGACACATTATGTCTGTCTGTTTGAGAAGACCTGGCTGATAACGACAGTCTCACCTGCTTTCCTGCATCAGGGCCCACGAACCCGGGGTCTGAGAGTCTGAAGCTTCGGGGACCAGAGGGTGGTGTGGGGAGACGAGACAGACCTTAACTTCCTTTGGAGCCAGGTATTCCAGAAACCAGCAACTCTGAGAACCCTCCTCCCCCAACCCCATCCCCACCCCCGGTTAGGGTTTTTTTGCAGTGTTTTTTTTTCTTTTTTGGGTTACACTCGGCAATGCTCAGGGGGTTACTCCTGGCTCTGCACTCAGGAATTATTCCTGGCAGTGCTGGGAGGACCATATGGGATGCCGGGGATCGAACCCAGGTTGGCCGTGGGCAAGGCAAATGCCCTACCTGCTGTGCTATCACTCTGTCCCCAAAAACGCCTTCTCCCGATGCCCTCTGCAGGACAAACCTGCTGTAGAGGGTTGAACCCACCACCCTCAGCAAGATTCAGACTCTGCCTCATACATGAGGTCTACAGACTCGGCAGCCCCGAGAGGCTTGGGGGCTCTTCAGCACTGTTGTTGGGAGGGACGAGAGGCAGAGTAGGCAAGATCAAGGCTGCTCTGCCAGTGGTCCTGATTGGTTCTGGCTGAAGGAGGACGCTAGGCCCTACGAAAGGGTCAGCACCCCACTGCTTCCCCACCTCTGTCCACCCCATCCCAGCTTCCATATTTAATCCTGACCATTCGCTGCCCACCCCCATCCTGGACACTGGGTCCATAAGCATTAGATTCTGGGGCACGGACCCCGATACCTCCTATCCCCTCTGCACTGTCCCAGCTGTTCGTGGGTAATGCTGAGCCAAAGGGGAGATACATTTGGGGGCCCTCGGGGAGCCCCTCCTTTCCCACCAGCAGACCCCAGAATCACAGGGGTGATTCTGCTTACACAGTGTCCTGCTTACCAGGGGAAGCAGCAGGCCCCAGGCACTCTGCCAGCCCCCAGAGCACTGCCCTCAGGGGCAGCCTGGGCATCTGCTAGGCGCTGTGGGGAGGAGCTGGAAGCAGTGACGAGAGCGACAGACCTGGGAGCTGGACTCTGACCCTCAGTGGGCGGGACATGACTCTATTACCCCGGTGCCCACAGCCCCCTCCGACACCAGCTTGGCCCGCGACGGGCTCTCATGTACAGGCCCATGTGGCATCCAGCCCTTCCGTGCAGCCTGGTCCTCTGAGCGCTCCACCCCACCAAACATCAGAGCCCCAGCCTACAGCCTGCGGGGCCTGCAGCCCCTTGGAATCCAACTGAGTGGAGTCCACAGGGCTGTGGGGGGCTGTCTCAAGGTCCCCAGGGAAACGACTCTAGAGAACACTTTTTCAGCTCTCCTTGTCAGAAACCAGCCAATACACGCTTAGGATACGGGATCCTTGTCACCAGCTGGAGATGGGCGGATTGAAAGCAGAGTCCAAGCAGCTGCCCTGGCCAGGAGGACTTGCCCAGGCCCTGTAAAAGCGGCCTATGTGTCGAAAGGGACAGAGAAGGGTCCCAAGTGGGGCTGAGTCTCTGTCTCCACCCGGCCGCATTTACTGCTCAGCTGGAGGGTGACAGAGGACGCCTGTGCTCTAGGGCAGTAAGCCAGGTCTAGGACCTGTGGACCCCAAGCTGCAGTGGGCATCTCCTCCTCAGTCAGGGCCATGCAACACCATGTCCCGCGTTCTGGAAGATGGACCTGGGGCTAGCATGGGGGCGGGGTGCAGGAAGGGAAGTACAGGGCTCGAGTACAGGGTCACTCAGAACAGAGCAGGCTAACCCGGCCTCCCTCATCCCATGGTCCCCGCTAGGAACACTGCCCTAGGCAGCTGACCCAGGACCTGGACACTACCCACCCCCCAGTGAGCCACGGGGGCCCCTGAGCCCCTGGTCCCTGCTGCCCTGAGTCCATGCAAAAGCAGACGGAGCTGGGAATCCGTGTTAGCCTCCCAGAGCATTCCCCGGGTCTGTTTCTGAAAGGCAGGTGGTGCGGGGCGCTGGTGACCCAGATCCTGGGGCAGCCGGCCAGGCCACGAGGGACTCACACTCCTCCCCATGACTCTCCCCCTGCAGCGCTGCTCCCCTGCCCCCAGCCACAGGAATGTTGGGCCAGAGACAGATCAGAACCCCCTTCTCCAGCTGATAAACAGTCTGCAGCACGGGCTCCAGCAGCGACCCCCCAGTCAAGGCCCTCATGTGAGGGCCTTGCCCTGGGCACCAGCCCGTGCACACTGGCACCGAGCTCCAGCACCACCCAGGAAGGGTGTGGTAGGTTAGCTGTGGAGCGTGCTGCCTGTCACACCCAGGTGATGAGGCGGCCACCAGAGCCCTCAGAGCAAGTGGTCCTGGCTGTTCTCAAGGGTCTGGTGACTGACCACAGCGGGCAGGGTACAGACGTAGCTTCTGCTCTCATCATAGGGCTGGCCAGCTGGCGGCTCCTGAGACCGCTGGGTCCCCTCTGCTTGGGGAGGGCAGGGACCCCTGAGGCTAGCGGATTGGGTGGGAAAAGGGGGTGCTTCTAGGCATCTTCGGTGACTCCAAACTGCACCAGGAGATGCAGGACTCTGGCCCGCGTCCACTCGGTTCCCTCAAAATAAACAGCCCAGCATGTGCTTGAGAGCTGGATCTGGAGCTGGATCTGAGGGTACCCGTGTGGCGCTCGTGACCATTCTCCCCTCACCTCCTGATATCATTCAAGCTCTTGCCAAATGGCAAGAAAAGTCAGTGTCTGAAAAGTCAGCTACTCGGCGGTGCTGACATCTTCTGGGGGTGCCCCACGCCCCCGAGCTGGGCAGCCCGTGTGCGTGGCCTCCTTTAGCGTCCTCCGCCCACATGCCGAGTCCGTCTCTGTGGTGCAGGATCTCAGGTGTGGGATTGGGGCCTCTCTCCTGCCCGCCCTGTGCACCATGATGTCTCTGCACCTGCCCCCCCATCGATCTCACGCTGGGGGACCAGCATGTCCCCAGCCCCCATGAGAGACTGACAAAATGGGACAGAAGGCTGAAGCAGGGCAGAGCATACCATCGAACACTGCGCCGCAGAACTGGCCTCGGGAAGATACTCCTCATAACTGCTCCCGTTGGACTAGAGCGATAGTCCAGCGGGGAGGGCATTTGCCTTATATGCGGCCAACCCAGGTTTGATCCCGGCATCCCATATGTCCCAGCACTGCCAGCAGTAATTCCTTGAGTGCAGAACTAGGGAGTAACCCCTGAGCATTGCTAAGTATGACCCAAAAAGAAAAAAAGAACAAACTGCTCCCATCACTGAAAGTGAGAGTTATGTGACTCAATGGAGTTGGCTAAAGCCACAGTGGCGATCACAGTGCCAGAAACAAGGACTAAATCTCCTGCTTACACACTCTTACCTGTCCATTAACGCTCAGTTCAAAGAGGTGGGCCCTCACCAACCAAAGGGTGGCCTCATTCCAAAAATGGGCAAAGAACGTGAATCCACGTTTCTCCCCAGTGGAGCTGAGCAGAGGTGGGGTTACCGCTGTCCGTGTCCACGGCTGCCTCAGCCCCCCGCCCCCTGCAGCATGACCAGCCTAGGGTGGGCCTCCTTATGTCCAGGCACCTCCAGAGAGCTCAGAGTCACTGTCACAGACTTTGCCCCTCTGCAGTTCTCACTTGCAGTCACACTGCCCTCTGCCTGCCTCTGGCCTTCCCTGGCTTGGCACCAGCCTCTCCCTCTTCCTTCTGGTAACTTGCCTTGCCTCTGCACCCCTGTCTCGGACACGAGGACCGGTAGGGATTGTTGTCCATATTTCTGAGCAGGATGGGAGCCCTGAGGAGGGCCGCCCCGCTCCAGTGTAGCCACAGTGAGGGCCTGGTGGAAGAAGCAAGTCAGGGGCAGCCCTGGAGGCCAGGCAACCCTTGGCCTCTCGGGACAGGATGGGACAAGGAGCTCCACTGGGGGAGGGGATGAGGAGAAGGGCTCCCTCTCGTAGGGGTTGGGAGAGAGCAGGATGGAGAGGGTCAGCAGCTGTGGCTCGGATGGGGACCAGGGCCCGTTTCCAGGCCTTTCCAGTCTGGAGCTTCAAGGGAACCCAGCAGAGAAGAGGAAAGTGAATCACGAGGTTGAGAGGGGACAGCGCCCTCACCACGCCGAACTCTGGGCTGTTACCTGGGAGTGGAAAGGAACCGGAACTGACCAGCCTTAGCATGAGCAAGACCCCACAGACTCCTCGTCCCAACTGTCCCAAGGCCAGAGCCACAGTACCTAACTCTAACCCTAAGGTGCCAAGCATCTAACCAGGGTCAGCCAAATGCAAGTCCAGCCTCTTAGCTCCATGCTGTCTCTCCGGCTCCATCATGTTTGTATTTTTTTTTTTTTGCTTTTTGGGTCACACCTGGCGATGCTCAGGGGCTACTCCTGGTGCTTGGGGACCATATGGGATGCTGGGGATCGAACCTGCGCCCGGCATGGGCCGACTGCGTGCAAGGCAAACGCCCCTACCCGCTGGGCTATCGCTCCGGCCCTGTTTGTAATTTTAAGGAAGGACCAAACAGGTGTCTGCAGTACTGAGACCGTCTCACATTCCCTCTAACTCCACTGGAATTTCCCCCCTTTCTCACATCTTCTCCAGCTTTGTGGACTGTCGATTTCCCGATCACGAGTGGACCGAGATTGCTAGTGGCTTGAATTTACATTTCCTTGTGACTAATGATGTGCTTTTCGTGTGCTTATTTGCCATCTGTATTTCCTCCTGGCACAATGTCTGCTCATGCCTTTTGCTGGAGTTTTAATTTTTTTAAATCATTGACTTTTGAGCATTCTTCTTTTTTTGTTAATTAAACTCCCTCCCCCCTCCCGTTCCCTTCCCTTTCTTTCTGGGAAGGGGCGGAAGTCATGGCACACATGCCTGGTTGGGGTCTTGAGCTTTAGCTGTGGTGCCTGAGGAGAGGGGACACCCGCGGCGGTGCTGGCACTCTGGAACGTGGCCCCCAGGTTTGCTCTCCTTTAGTTGCTGTGTGTGCACACGTGCTGACTGGGGACTGCCCTCTAAGCTCAGGGGTACGTGCTTTAGTGGTGGTGCACACCATGGGTGGCTGTGATGCTCCAATGGTGCTCCCCAGGGTCACACATCTGTGGCTGTCCATGTCCATGGCTGCTTCGGTCCAGTATTCACATAGCAGTATTAACGTAGGGTCCCATCTCTGTTTTTTTCCTTCCTGCAGAGTAGTGGTGGAACCAACCTGTTGCCCAAGTAGCTAAATTGATGCTTCTAAAATCTCATTCTCTCTCTCATTCTCATTGTCTCTCTCTTATCTATCTATCTATCTATCTATCTATCTATCTATCTATCTATCTATCTATCTATCTATCTATCTATCTATCTATCTATCTATCTATCTATCTATCTATCTATCTATCTATCTATCTATCTATCTATCTATCTATCTATCTATCTATCTATCTATCTATCTATCTATCTATCTATCTATCTATCTATCTATCTATCTATCTATCTATCTATCTATCTACCTACCTACCTACCTATCTTCTCTTTGGCTTTTAGGGTCACACACAGTAATGGGTTTTAGGGTTACTCCTGGTTCTGCATGCAGGACTCACTCCTGGCAGTGCTCAGGGGACCATATGGGATGCCTGAGACAGGATCCAGGCCTGCCGCATGTGAGGCAACTGCCCTACCCCTATACTATCACTCTGGCCCAGCTTCTAAAATCTCTTGACCATTCCAAATGCTAGCAGTGGAGATGGTCTGCAGGTGTTTCACTCAGGGCAGAGCCCTTTTATTTCACACCCCTTTGTTCTGACGTTTGCACGCTCTCGGCTACAGGGTGGCTAGGGGCCACTTGCAGCTCTGGATTGATTGGCCCTGGTGGACCAAACAGCAGTGTTGGATGCTGCACTCATGTGTGAGGTGCAGGGTTGGACCTGCTTCTTGCATGGCAGGTTCCCTGAACCTGGGTTTGTAAACGTTTTCCACTTGCTGCTCCTTTTTTGCCATGTACACATGACCTCGGGTATACACACTTTTGTATATTTGTATACAAAGGTATATAAATCAAACCTTTACTGATGATAGATTTTACATTTATTTTTAATCAAAATTGTTCAGATCCTTTACATTTAGTTGCATGGCTCCACATGGGATTGTGGCTCCTAGTTGATAAGCTAGGCTCAATGCTGGAATTTCTTATATTTTCCCCACCTCTTTGAAGGCCAAGAAATGCAACGTTGGGTGAGTGTTGCCAGAAATATCATGATCATTACATGTTTCATTTGGAATAATTTTTTGGGTGTTGGATGTTTAGACACTTTTCACTGTTGCTCTGTGTGTGTGTGTGTGTGTGTGTGTGTGTGTGTGTGTGCGCGCACGCTTGTGTGTGGATTTGCTTGTGTGTGGATTTTGGCAAATTTGTAGACTCAGTTAACCAACCCTCAATCAAAACCCCATTTTGAGGAGGTGAGAACCTTGGTGAAAGGTGTAGTGTTGGAACTACATGTGTGAGAAACCGTCTTTCACAGTATTATCAATCAGAGCATCTCAATTAAAAAGGAAAAGGATTCCATTTTCCCTACTCTATAATGTTTCCTAAGCCCCTTTCCTAGCCAATACCACCCCATGAGGCCTCACCCAGTCCCAGAGTGCTGACCTGCTTTCTATTAACACACCTGTTTTAGAATGTCATGTAAAGATGATTTTTATAATTATTATTTTAAAAATATGACTCCTTTAACACAATAATTATTTGAGATTCATCCATATCAAGTAAGATCAGCAGCAGACTCTTCTTTTGCTGATGGGAAGCACCTTACTGTGAGTACATCTCAATTTACTCATTCATTCACTTTTGATGGACGTTTGGGTTGTCTTCAGTTTGGGGCTATTACAAATCAAGCAGTTACGAATATGTGTGCATATCCATACATCTTTGGGTATGCATGTTTTGTTTTGGGTACATACTTAGGACGAAATGCTTGGACCTTGTGGTGTATGTTTATGTATATAAGAAACTGTCAGGGTGGATTGATAGAATATGTGTCAGTGCTTACCTTGTTTTCTGCCAGTCCCAGTTTAATGCCCTGTATCACATATGGTCCTCAGAGACTCACCGGGTCACGCCTGACACAGACCTAAACCCCACCACTATCCCTCAAAAAGAAGTAAATTGCCAAGCTGTTTACAAAATGGCTGTACCATCACCAGGATTGTGAAAGAATTCTAGCTGTCCTGAATGCTCATCAACACTTATTAATTACATCTTTTATTTGGGCTGTTCTAATGGGTTCTACTGGGTACAGGAGGGCATTTATCTGGCTATTTTATTTTTTCTTATTTTTTTTTGGGGGGAGGGAGGTCACACCTGGCAATGCTCAGGGGTTACACCTGGCTCTGCACTCAGGGATAACTCCTAGTGGTGCTTGGGGGACCATATGGGATGCCGGGATCAAACCCAGGTTGGCTGCATGCAAGGCAAATGCCCTCTCCCACTGTACTATAGCTCTGACCCCTGTCTGGCCATTTTCATTTATGACTAATGATGCTGAACATCATTGTTTATTGAACATTTGTGTAAATTTTGTAAAATGTCTATTTAAATCTTCTGTCCATTACAAATTTTAAAATATATTTATTATTGTTTTCCAGATTATTGTCTATATTCTGAGTACAAGCTAGATTTCAGATATGTTCACTGAAAACAATCCCAAACAATGGCTTGGATTTCATTTCTTTCTTGGATCCTCTGAGAAACAGATATTCACAATTCTGATCAATTTATGCCTCTCAGTGTGGGGGACTGGGCTACCCCTAGTGCTGGTCCAGACTCCATGCTCAGGTGTCACTTCTGGTTGTGCTTGAGGGACCAGGTGTGGCAAGGGACAAAACCAGGATCAGCAACATGCAAGGTCAGTGTTTTGTTTAACCCCTGTTCTCTCTGCAGTTCTCCAACTTCCTAATTTTAAGTTTTATTTTTTCTTGCTTTTTGTGCCCTCCCCTGAAATATTTTGCTCCCTTACTGCAAAGTCCTAAAGGTAGTCTGCTATTTCTTTCAGAAAACTTTTAACTTCAGTGCTGTGTCTAGGTCTGTGACTCAGCCTGAATCAATCCGGGGTTTTGCAAAGGTTGAAGCACTTTTGTTCTTTCCTTTCAGTTCCCCAATAGTTCTAGAACCCTCTGATGGGGAAACCAATTTTTTTTTGCTTCCCCACTGAATTGCTGTGGTGCCTGTGATCAAGATTTGGGTTATAAATTGTTGAGGGTACTAATGCCAACCTAGAACTGAGCATTAAATAGAGGCAAAAAGATACACATGACAACCCTTTAATGTATGTTCTGTAATCCATAGTCTGGAGGGGAAGGAAAAGAGAAAGAGAGAGAAAGGGAAAGAAATAAAGAACCTGCCATGGAGGAGGGCTGGGGGAGGGGGAGGGAACCGGGTAGTTGGTGGTGGGAGATGGGCACTGGTGGCGGATGGGTGCTGGAACACTGTATGACCAAAACCCAAATATGAACTTTTTAATTGTATATCTTTGTAATTGTAAAAATAAAAAATTTTAAAAAAAAAAAAAAGATTTGGGTTATAAATTGTGGATCTTTTTGGACTCTGCTTAAATGATTATACACTGCCTATCAGTTGAAAGCTTAGTGACTAAACAGTCCACTTGGTCATTTCATTATCTGTCATGGTTTCTGTGGCTCCCAGGGGTGGTTCACATGACTTTTCAGGCAGACAATGGGTGGTGGAAGTGGGGAAGTTGGCTAGACACGCTTCTTTGAGGAGGCCCAGAGATTCTTCATATTATTTCTTGGTGACTTAATTTGACCATGAGCTCTGTAGATGGTCTAACCTGGGAATTGTCTTTGCCGAGGGTTAGCCTGGCATCCTGGAAGCCCAGTGGTCTTTGGCTCTATGCCAGGCTCAGCACCCACACCAGATGGCGCACTGCTAGCATGCCCAGCCTCCTGGGTCTCACAGCCTCGCACCCGTCAGTGCTCAGGAGACAGTACAAAATCCCCTGCATTGGATGTGGGGGAATTGGGCTTCTAGAAGTGCGTGTAGATGGAGACATGTCATAGTCCCATAGGGTGAATAAAGCCTGTACAATTGCATCCTTTTGGGAGCAGTCTTTTGCTCTCTGTTCTGCAGGCTGTTATCTCCGTTCTGCTCCACACTGAGTTGTCTCTGGCCAGTGATGGGGTGCGCTGGGCTGGAAGCTGGCTGACTCCCCACTGAAGTGATTGACTTTCCCACTCAAGGCGGGGAGGTGGGGTCTGCTCACAGCCGGCTCCAGTCCAGACCCAATAGCTGAATATGACAGAGACTGGCAGGGCAAGGGCCCTGAGCACCCATGAGAGTGGGCATGCAGGGCCGTACTGAGACCTGGGAGGTGGGCGGATGGGAGCTCCTGTGAGGAATGATTAACCCCAACCTCTGAGTGATTTTGATGGTGGGTGCTTGAGTCTGGACCAAGACTGGGATGTGAGGTAGGGGGATGACCGTGGGGTGGGCTATGGATTGGGTGTGTGTGGGTGAGGCTCAGGGCTTGCTCTGATTCAGGTGGAAGCACCAGCTGTGTCTACACAGCTGGGGTTCATGCTGAGTTCATGTGGGGTTCATGTGGGGTGCCGGAGTCTCATACTCCAGGGGAGGTGCTGAGGGAGTGGGCACATTCCATGGTGGCCACTGCCTGCTCCACCAGCCTAGAGCACCAGCCAGGACAAACCTGGCACTGTCCCAGCTGGCCAGGAGGTGGCGCGCCAGTGCTTGTCCAGCACTTACGGAGGCCTTAACACTGAGGCCTGTCAAGTATCTTCTGGGACCAGGCAGTCCCTTCTCACTCTTGGGTCCAGCGAGGTTCCCCTGTAGCCCCAGCTAACATGAACTTAGCTGCTCTAAGTCTGCTCTGCCGCTGTCCTCTCTCCAAACCTGTCCAATCCAGGGGTGGGAAGTCCACTGGGGAATCCAGGTTCTCCTCTCTAGGCCACCTCCTTGCTCCACCACCCCCCCACCCCCGCCATTTCATGTTACCCCAACCCCAGGGCCTTGTTCCTCCTGACTGCCAAGGTCTCAGCCCTACTGACCTCTGGGACTCCGGCCTCGCTCACTGCCTCTCCTAACCCAGTCCTTCTGCAAGTCCATCCCCTCCGGCCCCCCATCTCCTCCCCCAACTAGCCAGCAACCCAGCCAGTCTTGGCCCTTTGTGGCATCTCTTCCCAGCACTCCTCCAGGGCCTGGGCTTCTTGCTCCCGTGACCTCCTTGAGCCAGATCAGAAGGCGGCGGCACACAGACCCGGGCGGGAGGGAAGGGGCCTCTGGGCCAGACACCGGCCCTTGGCTGCTTCTTGATCTTGGTTTGATTTGCTTCGACCTGGGCACTGAGTAGACCGGGGCTGGGTGCTCCCCACAGGGAAAGCAAGCCAGGTTGGCTGGGGAAGGCGGCAGAGGACAGCTGTGGCTCCCAGGGCCTGGCTTTGGTGGGAGGAGCCAAGTCCCCTCTTTGGCACTGAACAGCAGCTCCAGCCAGTCTCCCGGGCACCCCCCAGGCTGGCCCGCCCTTCCCTGTCCCTTGCACACCACCTCCCGCCTGTGGTTCAGCTAAAGCTCTTCAGACCACACTGTCCATCCTTTCCCTCCTTTCCTCCACCTCCTCCAGTCCATCAGCAGACCTTGACGTTCTACTCTCAAAATGCCACCAGAATTTGCTCATATATGGGGCCGGAGAGATAGCTCAGCAGGTAAGGCACATGCCTGGAAAGTGGCCTACCCAGGTTCAATCCTGGTCCCCCAAGTCCACCAGGAGTAATTCCTGAGTACAGAGCCAGGAGTAACCCCCTGAGCATTGCTGGGCATGGTTCAAATACAAAACAAGCCTAAAAATTGCTCATCTAGGGGCTAGGGCTGAAGATCAAGTGGGAGAGAGACGCCTCACATGCATGAATCTAGCACTGATCCCCAGCACTGCAGGATGTAGCCTTGGTGGAGGCCGTGTATCCTGCATGTGGCTTCCACAACAGTGAGAAACGGTATCCACAGGGCTAGGGATATGGCTCACGGCAGAGGCCCTCCTTGTACACCTGGGTCCCCGGACTCCATCCCAGCAGTGGCAAAAAAACAAGTTTCATTTCACTCCATTACCAGAGTATTTGAAGGCACTGCTGTAACAAGCACCACAGACAAGGTGGCTTCAGCAGCAGAAATGCCTCACAGTCACGGAGGCAGCAGGTACAGGCACCCAGGACGCACCTTAACAGAGGAACCACGGTTGTCTGAGAGAGGTAGTGGGAGAACCAGGTGAGCACCCCAGAGTAGAGCTAAGCCTTTCGTGGGAGAGGACACCGTAGTGGTGGGGGGGCAATGCGAATGGTCTGATGAGGAAATGTAGCAGCATTTCTGCGGCCTGGGAGCAAGGAGCCGAGCCATGGGAAGCAACACAGAGGAGGCTGGGCAGCGACCTGTGGTCCAGACGGGGTGTGGGTAGAGGGGTGTTGTCTACTTGCTAGGAGAGAAGTGAGAACACCAGCATTAATGCTGCTGGCTGGGCCTTCAAGCAGAATGAGGAGGGAACGGTGATGTGTGTGTTTTTTCTAAAATATCACAGGAGTTGGGAGCTGGAGCGAGAGTACAGCAGGCAGGGGTGCTTGCCTTGCATGTGGCTGACCCAGGCTCAATCCCTGGCAGCCCATACGGTCCCCCTGATCCCTGCCAGAAATGATCCCTGAGCACAGAGCCAGAGTAAGCTCTGAGCACTGTTGGGTATGACCTAAAATACAAAAACAAAAAAAAATATATATAGGGTTAGGGTTCTCTCTCTCTCTCTCTCTCTCTCTATATATATATATATATATAGAGAGAGAGAGAGAAAGAGAGGTATATATATATATATATATAGGTTATATATATATATATATATATATATATATATATATATATATATATATATATAGAAGCTGTATCCAGCTTGAAAGGTGAAGGTGCAATTGTCAGGCTCTAACCTGAGGACGCAGGACTGAGGGACATAAGCTACTCCATAAAACCACACGTGTGGCATGATCCCCTTCTATGAAGTAACTCAAGCGGTCAAATTCAGAGCAACAGGAAGTGAATGGGCCTGGGGAGGGAGAGCTGTTTAGTGGGGACTGAGTTTTGGTTGGGGGTAAGGAAAAATTCTGGAGGTGGACAGTGATGATGGTTGTGTAACTTTGCAGACAGTTACCAAATGCCACTTAAAAAATAGTTTCAGCAGCAAACTTCAAGCAGTGTGTATTGCACCATGATTCGGAAAGCCCTCAAAGTAGTAGTCAGGGGTGAAGTTTCAGCTGGACAGAGTGGCTAAGTTCAAGAGATCTTCTGGGCACTACTGTGTCCCTCAGGGCTGGGAGAGATGGGGCAGCGGCTAAGGTATTTGTCTTGCACACACCCAACCTAGATTTGATCCCCTGAACCTCATGCAGTCTCACAAATTCTCCCAGGTGATCCCTGACTGTAGAGAATGAGTCCTGAGCACTTCTGGGTGGGACTCTAAAACAAAATAGACAAATAATGAAAATATTGTGTCCCTCATTCACGAAGTGTCAAGAGTATGTTTAGAGAGTTGGTTTCAGCTAAGTGCTTTTTTCCTTTAGTTTGCTTTAGGGCCACACCTAGCAGTGCTCAGGGCTTCCTCTTGGTGCTGGGAATTGAACCCAAGTTGGCTGCATGCAAGACAAGTGCCTTCACCACAGAGACTGGCACACATCCAAAACAGCAAGAACAACCGGTGCTGGCGTGGATGTGGGGAAAAAGGGACTCTCATCCACTATTGGTGGGAGTGCCGACTGGTCCAGCCCTTTTGGAAAACAATATGGGCATTCCTCCGAAAGCTAGATATTGAGCTCCCATTTGATCCAGCAATAGCACTCCTGGGAATATACCCGAGAGACCGAAAAACACATAGCAGAAACACTATCTGTACTTCTTTATTCATCTCTGTGCTATTCACTATAGCTAGAATCTGGAAACAACCTAAATGCCCGAGAACAGAGGACTGACTGGCTAAAGAAACTGTGGTTCATCTACACTATGGAATACTATGCAGCTGTCAGAAAAGATGAAATTATGAAATTTACCTGCAAATGGATGGACATGGAGACTATCATGCTGAGTGAAATTAGTCAGAAGGAAAAGGACAGACATAGAATGACTGAATTCATTAATAGGATATAAATAGATACCAGTGTTTTACTAAATGTGGGAAATGGTAATGGCAGATTAAAACTCACCATTGAATATACACAAAGAGACTTAAGTGATAAACTCTAAATATCTGCAGGGCTAGTCACAATGTGTAAAAGAAGAGGGAGAGAGATGCAGAGACAGAGAGAGACAGAGAGAGAAAGAGAGGATACTGGGGTACCTGCTATTGAGGCAGCCTGGGGATGGGCGGGAGGGGGTGGGGTACATTGGTGGTGGAAATGAGGCACTGGTGGAGGGATGGGTGCTGGAATACTGTACTACCAAGAACCAATTATAAACACCTTTGTAATTGTATGTCTCACGGTGGTACAATAAAAAAAAAAAAAGAGGGATAGCCCAGCAGGTAGGGCGTTTGCCTTGCACGCGGCTGGCTTATGCCTGCCGGGGGTTCGATCCCCGGCATCCCATATGGTCCCCCGAGCACCTCCAGGAGTAATTCCTGAGTGCAGAGCCAAAAAAAAAAAAGACAAGTGCCTTAACCCTTGTACTATCTCTCTGGCCCACCATAAGTCCTCTTAACTCACAAAAAGTTATAGGCTAGTGGCAGAACATGCTACCAGGTAGAGGTGGCAAAAGAAAGCATATCCTGGTACATAGGCTGGAACATGGCTAGAATACCCTGGGGTGGAGCTGGGGGAGAGCCAACAGTGGGTAGGGTCCTTGCCTTGCACGCTGGCTGACCCAGGTTCACTTTCTGACATCCCTATGGTCTCCCCTGAGAGCAGAGTCAGAAGGAAGCCTTAGCACCACAGGGTGTGTCCCCCAACAAAATCAAACACCCTGGAAGGTGTTTTGTACTGTGTTTGCACTGTGGGCAAGAAACTGGCACACAGTGGGCCCTGGAGGGCGTGGGGAGGGCCTTCAACAAGTAACGCCTTTCATGTTCCTGGAACCTGGACGCTGCGGATTCTATTACCTACTGGAAAAACTTAGAAAATAACTTGCGAAGGAAGCCCCGCTGAGGAAAAGAGCTCCAGAGCTCAGCGGAGGCCACCCCACCCCTGTCCCCGCATAGCTCAGGGCCTGTGTCCTGTCTGCCTGCCCTTCTCAGCATGGCAGAGCACTGGGCGCTCAGAATCGCCGAGGAGTCCCCGGTGGGCGACCCGTGTCCACATACAGGCCAGGTCTGCGGGGAAAGAGGCCGCTTTGTTTATTCCCTCCCCCGCGAGCCTCCTGCTTCCTCGGCTCTGGACTCCAGCAGTGTGGTCGGCCTGGCCCCAGTGGCTAGACCAAAGAGACCAAACATATTTGCTTAGACTGTGGAATTCCAAGCAGGAGGCAGGACAGGAAGAGGTCGGGCGTTCCCGGTGGCGATGCTCAAATCCAGTCACTACTGGGGGCGGGAGTGCGGGAGGAGAAACCTCTGCAGGAGCTCAGGCAGGCCCGAAACCTGTAGGGAAGGGTTACTCCCCACCCCACCCCGCAGCGAGAGCGAAATGGGGGGCCGGGGAACGCCAAGGTTTGGGCAAAGGCCGTTTAGAATTCTTTCTGGTGTTATGTCAAGGATGTCAGCACAGACAGGGCAGAGATCGGTCCTTTGGTGGAGGCACAGGCTCTGCGCGGGAGGCCCAGGTTTGAAGCCCAGGGAAAGCAAGTTCCCAGAAGTAGAGACAGAAGCCGTCTCTGAGCACTGCCGGCTGTGGCCCCCCAAAACACACAAGCATAAAGGAAAGAAAAACACAGCCCCTTTTATTCAGAAATCACATCTCGGCGCCTAAAGAAGCCAGCCTTTTACGTAATTACAAAGCAATAATAAGATTTGTTACCGGCGTCTATTTTTATTTTCACATTTCAGAAAAATTCCAAAGAAGTGATGACGACGCCCTTTGGAGGGCTTGGGAATCCGAAGAAAACTCAGTTTTCAAGTGCAGCAGATGTCATTTTACGGTGCCTGACAGATGGACAGACTGCCATTAGCCAAATGAGAGACCGTTTTCCTAGACAGAGTTCCCTGCTTTGCCACCAAAATGTCAGCAGCCCTGGCAAAGCCCTTGGGTCAGTGCATGGTCTCCAGTCCTGCCGCTGTGACCCTGGCCCTCTCCGGAGGGGGCGGCAGCTCATATGTCAGCCCACACGCACCCACTGTGTGCCTTTCCCGCCCCCCGGTGAGGAGGGGATGGCGGAGGAAGAAGGCCCCCAGTGCAGGGAGCAGAGAAGCCAGACAGCATCTAAGAGCAGACGAAGCACAGGCGGGCAAAGGAGAAGAGCCCCGGGAATCACTGGGGAGCAGTCAACAGCCCAGAGCTGAGAGCAGGATACCAGACACAGCGTAGCCACCTGCCCCCTGAAAGCTTCAGCTCCGGGCAGCGACGCCCAGTCAGCACAGCTCCAGCAGGACAGGTCTCAGAGGGCAGGTCCCAGAGGGCAGGCAAACCTGCCTCTCGGCTAGAGGCCAGTGTGTGTGGGCAGCGCTGTGGGTCAGGAGTTCCGGCTGGCACGTGTGTGTAGATGAGGAGAATGTTCCTGGTGAGGTGACAGAGGGGCATGGTCAGCACGCCTGGTCGGCCTGCTGGGCTCTGATGGTGGCATGCCCAGGGCAAGCTTGAAGGGGAATGGCATGACCGTATTTGTATTTTAGGGATTTTCAGTCATTTCAGCAGTTACACCCAGATTCCTGGGCTGCATTGGACCAGGAAGCTGCACTGGGCAGGCCAAGGGGTAGGTTAAGGGGTAGGTTCAGGGTAGGTTAAGGGTAGGTTCAGGGTAGGTTAAGGGTAGGTTAAGGGGTAGGTTCAGGGTAGGTTAAGGGGTAGGTTCAGGGTAGGTTAAGGGGCAGGTCTCAGGGTAGGTTAAGGGGTAGGTTCAGGGTAGGTTAAGGGTAGGTTCAGGGTAAGTTAAGGGTAGGTTAAAGGGTAGGTTAAGGGTAGGTTAAGGGCAGGTTAAGGGTAGGTTAAGGGGTAGGTTAAGGGGTAGGTTAAGGGTAGTTTAAGGGGTAGGTTAAAGGGTAGGTTAGGGGTAGGTTCAGGGGTAGGTTAAGGGGTAGGTTAAGGGGTAGGTTAAAGGGCAGGTTCAGGGTAGGTTAAGGGTAGGTTAAGGGTAGGTTAAGGGCAGGTTAGGGGTAGGTTCAGGGTAGGTTAAGGGGGTAGGTTAAGGGTAGGTTAAGGAGTAGGTTAAGGGGTAGGTTAAGGGGCAGGTTCAGGGTAGGTTAAGGGCAGGTTCAGGGTAGGTTAAGGGGTAGGTTCAGGGTAGGTTAAGGGGTAGGTTAAGGGGTAGGTTCAGGGTAGGTTAAGGGGTAGGTTCAGGGTAGGTTCAGGGTAGGTTAAGGAGGTGAGAGGCTTAAGGCTGGCAGCGGACACACTCAGGCCACTCCCCACATCAGCCTGGGAGGCTCCCAGTCAGGACATTGTGGCTCTCACACTCTTGGGGGTGCCCCTCCCCGCACACGGAGCTGGGCGGCAATGGGCGAGGTTGCTCTGCAGGCCTGGGGTGCATCGGAGCAGCTCCCAGCCTCCCCAACAGGTTCCTGGGGGGCCGAGTGCCAGCCCCACTCCCCAGATGTGTGGAAACACGCAGAGCAGAGTGGTGTTGTAATCCCTTTCTTTGTCAACTGTGACCAGGAGGGAGCGAGGTCTGACTTGAGAGCACGTTGTCCCTGTTGCAGGGGAGAGAGATTAGCCCAGTTCCCGGTGAAAGCAAGGAGCCACTCCGGGCAACAGGTGCTTCCCCTCCACACTCAGGGTCCATCCTCAGCTCAGCTGCGTTAGGGGCCCTGAGATAGGACAGGGGAGCTTTGGGAGGACATGGAAGGGAAGACAGCAGTAGCCCAGAGGGGACATAGCTGAGCACTGAGGAATACAAGTCCAAGGCCATTCCCGAAGCACGACTTAAATGTGTAAGAGTTTTAAATATACCGCATCTGGAGCGACAGTACAACAGGTAAAGCGCTCGCCTTGCATGCGCTCAATCAGGGCTCGATCCCTGGCACCCTATATGGTCTCCGCCACCAAGCCCCACCAGGAGTGATCCCTGAGCACAGAGCCAGGAGTGAGCACTGCCTGTGTGATCCCAAAACCAATACATAAATAAAAGCATGACATCTGAATTAATCTCTAGTGTTCTTGAGGGGGTCTCTGAAGCAGGCCGGAACCTCATTTTTAGAAGAATGTTGATAACTAGCTTGTTGCTATACACACAGTAGAGTGAATGCCAGTTTCACAGTCTTGAGTTGCTCTGCACAATCTGATCCAAACTGCACTTTAGTACCTGCTGCTTACCTAAAAAAATTCTGTGTGTGTGTGTGTGTGTGAGAGAGAGAGAGAGAGAGAGAGAGAGAGAGAGAGAGAGAAAGAATGTGTATATGGTGCTAAGAATCCATCCCGGACCTCACACACACACACACACACACACACACACACACACACACACACACACGGCATGATCTCAACCACTGCACTATTCCCTCCACCTTAAAAACTATTAATTAAATATTTTGTTTTTCAAGATATTTGTAGATGTAGGTGCAGTTGCAAAGAAAAACACAGAGCTCCCTATCCCTCTACCCAGTTCCTGCCCATGGTGACATCTTGCAAAACCAACTTTCTCTCTCTATCTCTCAGTCTCTCAGTCTCTCTCTTCTCTCTCTCAAGATCTAACCTGGCACCACATGATCCATATAAGACATTTGCTCTACCACTGAGTCACAGCCGAGCTTGCATCTTGCAAAATCACAGGACAACTTCACAACCCAATTTCGACACTGGTCCAGCCAGGACACAGGACGTTTCCGGCCCCACAGGACCCTTTCCTGCTGCAGGGCGGGGCCACACCCACTTCCCCTCACCTTCGTCTCCTCTCGTGCTCCTGGCCAGCACTAATTGCTTTTCCATTTTTATAATTTTGTTATTTCCACAATGTTACGTATACGGGAATATTACGCAAAAAGCTATGGACAGTTTTCACATAGTAGATTCTCTGTAGGCTCATTCAGGTCCCTGTGCCTCATTCCTTTTTCTTTCATCAAGTTGACTTATGTTTTTCCCACTTTAAAATACCGGGGTGGAGCAGGCAAGGAGTGTCCAGTGCTCGGGGCCACCCCTGGTCCTGTGTTCAGGCGCCCTGTCTGGCATGCTCGGGGACCATAGCAACGATGGGACTCAAACAGGGTCGGGTGACGCTTTGCAGGAAAGCGCCTCAGCCTCTGTCTGTCTCTCCTTCTCCATTTTTTTTTCTTAGTTGCCAGACCCAGCAGTGTTTGGGGGGGTCAGGACCACTTAGCACATGCTCAGGGTTGGGGCCTGCCAGGCCCCTCCCAGCAGTGTTGCGGGAACATGTGGTGCCAGGGATTGAACCCAGGGTCTCACACATGCCAGGCACGTGCTCTACCACAGAGCCACGTCCCTGACTCCATGCACTCCGTTGTTTTCTGTGTTCAAATTCTGCATTTTTTTTAGGTTTACATCTAAGTGTTTCATCTTCTTTTGTTTTTGTTTTTGGGGCCATACCCAGTGGTGCTCAGAGCTTATTCCTGTCTTATAATCATTATTTTCTTCCTTCTGTTTGTATCAAACCTGTTTCATCCTTCTAGTCCTAGCATCTTAAGATATGAACTTACATGGTTGATTTGAGAGTTTTCATCATTTCTGAGTATACATTAATATTTTTAACATTTCCCTTAGAATCCTACCTTATTTTTTTGTTTTGGCATGTACTATTTAATTTCATTCAGTTCAATGTATTGTTTTGTTTTGGCTTTTTGGGTCACACCCGGCAATACTCAGTGGTAACTCCTGGCTCTGCACTCAGGAATTACTCCTGGTGGTGCTTGGGGACCTTATGGGATGCTGGGGATTGAACCCGGGTCATCTGTGTGCAAGGCAAATGCTTTCCCAGCTGTGCTATCGCTCTGTCTGCCCCCGACTGTATGTAGAGAGGGGTTGTGCCCAAGCAGTGCTTGGGGCATGGAGCCACTTTCTCACTGTCTACACTTGGTCCAGCTGTGCGGGTCTGTTGACTCAGTGCTTGGCCTGCTCATGTGGGACTCTTGGATTCAGAGGGACTGGACACCTGGGCTACACTTGGTGGTACTTAGGTGCCTTTGAAGCCTGGTGTCAAGTCCAGAAGCATCTCCAGACAGGGCACATGCTCTTGTCCTTTGGGCTGTCTCCCTATCACCAGTCCCATTACATTAAAAATTGTTTTTGAGATTCTCTTCCAGGGGCTATTTTATTTTCACATTTATATTTCCTTCTTATCTCTCTGTTACTGTTTTTTTTATTTTTTCTAACTTTATTTAAATACTGTGGTTTACAGATGCCAATTGTTTTGGGCATCAGTATTCCAGCACCAAATCCCAACACAAATATGACCTTCCTTCCACCATGGGCCCCAATTTCCCACCCAAGCCTGCACAAAATAACTTATTATATACTCCTTGTAACAACAAAATAGCAAGTAGAATGATCCAAAAATAGAACAGTAAAAGAAAATTTGTGAAAATTTTATTGTATCTCACAATGGTGTTATTAAAGTCATTGTCTGAGGATTTACTGAGCTGTTTGTTGGTAGCTGAATCTTCTGTGTTACTCGTTTCGCTATTGAGCTTAGTGGGCGTCTGTGCTACTCTCCCATCTAATTTGCTGTACTCCTAGTGGGTTGCCAGTACTGTGGAATTTGGAGGTGTCATGCAGCGTTGGCAGGGTGGGGCTTGGCCCTCCCCGGAAGGGGCCCCAGCACTTTTCAGCACAAAGGCTGCTGTACCAGTGAATTTCCTCGGCTTGGTGTCTCTTCAGAGATTAGTTCTGAATCTGGGCCATTAACACGGCGGAGACTGTGGGATTTGGGTGAGGCTCTGTCTTTAGATTTTAGATGTTTAATCGTGATGTGACTTGGCATAGATTTCTTTTGGGATTCAGGGAGCTTCTTGAATCTGTAGGTTTATGCTTCGTGCCAAAATTGGGAAGTCTTAGTCATCATTTCTTTGAGTACTTTATTACCCTGCCCTTTCTTTTTCTCTGCTCCTGAAACTCTGATGACACCAATGCCATATTCATAGTCCTGCATGATCTTGACACCCAATTAAAATTTTTTTTTGTATTTTGGGTCACACCCAGCAATGCTCAGGGGTTACTCCTGGCTCTGCACTCAGGAATTACTCCTGGTGGTGCTCGGGGACCATATGGGATGCCGGGGATCGAACCCGAGTCGGCCTCGTGCAAGGTAAATGCCCTACCCGCTGTGCTATCACTCCAGTCCCGACACCCAATTTTAAATTAAAAAAAAAAAACTATTTTCTGTGTTGTCGATTCTAGCTGCGTTGGGGGGACCATACGTGGTGCCAGGAGCAGGACGTAGCTCCTGCATGCAAAGCAAGCCCTCCAGCCCAGTAAGTCACCCTCTCCCTCCTCTCCCTCAAATTTTAAGAAGTTATAACATCTTTGGTGAGTTTTTTTTTTTTTTGCGGGGGTGGGGGAGATGCATACCCTGCAGTAGTCAGGGCTTACTCCTGGCTCTGTGCTCAGGGACCATTCCAGGCAGGTTCAGGGGACCATATGGGATGCGAGAATCAAACTCAGGCCGGCCGTGTGCAAGGCAAGCGCCCAACCTGCTGTACTATCACTCTGGCCCTCGGTTTCTAAGTCTGCTTCGTTCGATTCTGTGCTCTGCTAGGCAGGAGTGGCTCCTTTACTCTGTGAGGGTCTCTGGCTGGCACCATTGAGGGTGGTCTTATTGTGGGGTGTGGGCTCATTCTGATGGGGGAAGAGAGTTCTGGCTCCCATTTTTCCTTTTCTGACACCACCAGCAGGTCAGCATGGAAGGAATCGGGTGTTAGACACCTGCATGTGGTCGCCATTGACTTCATGCGGGGCTTGTCACAGCGGGTCTTGGGCCCCCTTTGGTCCCGCTTGGGTAGAGATGTTGGGTGGCATGTCACAGCTTCCCAGTGGGCACCCCACCTCCAGTCCAGGCTTCTCTGTCAGTGCCTGCAGCTGGTTAGCTGGAATGACGTGGTTAGGATTTCACTTCGGACAAATAGAAAAGCTGTGCCTTCTTTGGGGGCAAGAGAAGAACTGTTTGTCAGGGTTCCATGAGCGTGGCTGAGTTTCTGGTTTCCTCAGCTTCAGGGCTGAGATACGTGTGGTCAAGTAGACCCAGAGGTTCCAGCACCTGATTCCAAGGACCCTCGCTGCCCGCCCCATGCACCATCAGAAGCCACTTGTTCTGAAGCTTGTTACAGAGGCGATGTCCAGGCGTGCAGTTGCACTTCGTGGGAGGAACAGGGAAAATTATGTTTCCGTGCTGTGGAAGCAAAGAAACACCACCAGCAGCTTCCTCCCAGACTCCACATGGCTAAGTCCGTAAAACTCAGGTTGACTTGGGACTGGCCTCAGTGGTCCTGGCTGTCTTCCAATAAGCAAATACCTAGGGGTCTCCATCTCTCATATTTGGCACTGGAGAGCTGCTTCAGGACCACCCCTCCCCACACTTGCCACCTCCTTGCTCAGAGTCCACTATGTGGCAGAGCCCCATGGTGGCGAAGCCTGACTGTAGAGCCTGACACTGACCCCTAGTGGTGGAGCCTGACTGTAGAGCCTGACACTGACCCCCTAGTGGTGGAGCCTGACTGTCTGAGACGGGCCTGGACCCAGCTGCCTCTGGAGCAGGTCCTGGCTGTGAGATACATATGGAGCAAGAGACTAGAAACTCAAGGTTTTGTGACATGCAGAGAGCCTGCAGCCTGTCTTAAACATCTGCTCTGCAGCTAAGCCCAGAAATGTCTGGGAACACAGGCAGGAGGAGCACGTTGCCGGGTCGGGGGTGCAGCAGAGGTCCACTGAGGCCAGATGGTGGGGTCCACTGAGAGCACTTGCTAGGCTCCAGAGCCCCTCTCAAGACGAACAACACCGGTGTCCAGCCCCCATCACTGTGGTCCTTGTGAAGGCGTATGAAACCACGTTCTCCTGGGAGTCTTCTTCCAAACCAGCTCCCCAGTGTCCTGGGGCTCCTTACAGGAACCCCGCAGACCAAATACAGCACAGACAAGGAGGCCCAGACTGTGCTAGTCCAGAGAACTGAGAGCTCTAGAGTTAGGAGGAACAGAAAATAGAAGAAGAAGAAGAAGAAGAAGAAGAAGAAGAAGAAGAAGAAGAAGAAGAAGAAGAAGAAGAAGAAGAAGAAGACGATGATGATGAGGAGGGGGTGGAGGAGGAGGAGGAGAAGGAAAAGAAGAACGAAGAATAGGAGGAAGAGAAGGAGGAGAAGAGGAGGAGGAGAAGGAAAAGGAGGAGGAGTAGGAGAAGAAGGAGGAGGAGGAGAAGATAAAGAGGAGGAGGAGTTGGAGGAGGAGGAGAAGAGGAAGTAGGAAGAGGAAGAAGAGGAAGAGGAGGAAGAGGAGGAAGATGAGGAAGAGGAGGAAGAGGGAAGAAGAGGAAGAAGAGGAAGAAGGAGAAGGAGAAGAGAAGGAGAAGGAGAAGGAGACATTTTCTTTTCTTTCTCAGCTGGGAAGTGTGTCCTGGACTGGAGAGATTGCATAGTAGGAAGGGAAATTACCTTGCATGTGACTGAGCTGGGTTCACCCGGAGTCCCAGTGGTTCCCTAAGCCTCACCAGGAGTAATCTTTTTTTCTTTTTTGGGTCACACCTGGCTCAGGGGTTTCCCAGGAGTAATCTTTGAGTGCAGAGCCAAGAGTAAACCTTGAGCACAGCCAGGTATGGCTAGAAAGAAAGAAAGAGAGAGAGAGAAAGAAAGAAAGAAAGAAAGAAAGAAAAGAAAGAAAGAAAGAAAGAAAGAAAGAAAGAAAGAGAAAGAAAGAAAGAAAGAAAAGAAAGAAAGAAAAGAAAGAAAAGAAAGAAAGAAAGAAAGAAAGAAAGAAAGAAGGAAGGAAGGAAGGAAGGGAAGGAAGGAAGGAAAGAAAGAAAGAAAGAAAGAAAGAAAGAAAGAAAGAAAGAAAGAAAGAAAGAAAGAAAGAAAGAAAGAAAGAAAGAAAGAAAGAAAGAAAGAAAGAGAGAAAGGAAGAAAGAAAGGAAGAAAGAGAGAAAGATTCTTTGGGGTGTCCCTCCTGCAGTGAATGTCCACCTGAGGCACCCCTGCACCTTGGCATGAAGTGTCCAGGCGAGGTGCTCTGCTCTGCTCCTCTCCCCAGGGGTTGGTCTGGGTTCACTTCCTGGGGAAGGCAAACGTTCTCAGGAAATCCTCCTGTATTTCCATCCAGCAGATCTCTAACCACCCCCATGCTGTGAACTGGAGGAATGTGTGGGTTTCTCCCACGAGCAGGTGCCTCACCGCTGTGGCACTGATTGCATCTCTCCTGATAATGGCGCAGTGGTTGCATTGGCCCATACTGGAGAGAGGAGGCTGAGGATCAGACTGGCTCCAGGCTGCTAGACGCGGGCCCTAACTCAGGAGTCTCCTGGTCCCATCTCCGCCACAGGAACTTAAGCTTAACCTAAGGTCGTCACACTTTCCACTCACATGCCAGGCATGATCCCATTTGCATCCCTTTGGGGTACAAAGGGACAAATATTCTCTGCGTGGCTGGTATGATCCTGGCACCCTGAGAAACCTTCTAACCATCTGAATGTGTGTGTGCGTGTGCGTGTGCGTGTGTGTGTGTGTGTGAGACATGGTGAAGAAAGACTCAGACCAGCCTATCAGGCTTTGCTGTATCTAAGTTGCCAAGAATCGAGAGTGCCTGGACCTGCCCGTGGGTGTTGTGTCCTGACAACTGGCCTCTGAGTGAGTTTGGAGTCAGGGCTTATGCCCTGGAGCCTTCGGGAAACCACAGTCCTTGTTTGCAGCGTCTTCAGTGACCTTGAGCAGCAGACCCAGCCTAGCCTGGTGCAGAACCCACTCGCAGGAGCTGTGAGACCCTTCCTGGGCCTCATCTCCCCAGCTGCACTGTTGGGGTCACTTCTCTGCTGCAGAGACGCTAATGCACCTCCCGAAGGAGACCGGTGGGTGCTGAAGTGTCGCTGATGTGTTCCCGGGGGCTCCTTCAGATGGAGCTTGCAGTCCACAGACAGGGATGGGGTGACCATCTGCTGGGAGGGCAGCCCCGTCCCCGCCCCTTACCTGCTCTCGAACAAGCCGGGCCATCTGGCCTTTTCAGTCCTCTACCCGCCTTCACAGACCCAGGGATGGAGAAAGAGGACTTTCCTGGAGGACCGTCCATTTCCTCGGCTCTGTCCACGCTCTGGCTTGAAGTCAGTCAAAATGAACAAAAATAGACGCGGTCAGTGAGTGACTCCTGAGGGAGGGGGGGGGGGTGGGACGGCTCCGACTTAGACGCAGACACGGCCGGCGACCGCAGGATGTTCCCACGATACTGGCTGCATTTGTTAAAAATACCTTCAATTCCAAAAATTACAAAGCGTGTAACTAATCCTGTCGGGCAGAGCCAAGAAAAACACCCCTAGGTCACACACAATGTCAGGCTGAAAGAGAGGGATTTCCACTAAGCGCGGGATTGTGCGGCTGCCCCCACCGCGCCGCGCCCTGCACCCAGACGGCACCGCCTCCTCTCCGGCGCCCCTGAAGCCTCTTAGGCCCCAGATCCTCCGCCCCTAAACTCCAGGCCCTACAGACTGGAGAGACCTTCCTGGTCTGAGCACCAGAGCACTCAGCGCCCAGGACGGTTCCTCAGCTCCATCCTCAAAGAAGGAAACAAATGTTGGGTCCTAAATTGGTGCTGCCACTCACCCAGGGAACACTGGGGATCCAGGCCAGGGTGGCACAGACCGGTGGAAGAGGAAGCAGAAGGTTCTAGGTGACAGGAACGGCTGGAGCACTAGGTTTACCCCTAGCTGAGTCCAGCCCTCAGAGTCCGAGCAAGGCACCCTTCCTCTTCTTCCTCTTCCCTCTTCTTCCTCTTCTTCCTCTTCCTCTTCTTCCCTCTTCCTCTTCTTCCTCTTCCTCTTCTTCCCTCTTCTTCCTCTTCCTCTTCTTTCTCTTCTTCCCTCTTCTTCCTCTTCCTCTTCTTTCTCTTCTTCCTCTTCTTCCTCTTCCTCTTCTTCCTCTTCTTCCTCTTCCTCTTCTTCCTCTTCTTCCTCTTCCCTCTTCTTTCTCTTCTTCCTCTTCTTCTTCTTCCTCTTCATCATCTTCTTCTTCCTCCTCTTCTTCTTCTTCCTCCTCTTCCTCTATTCCTCTCTTCTTCCTCTTCTTCTTCTTCCTCCTCCTCCTCCTCTTCTTCCTCTTCATCTTCTTCTTCTTCCTCTTCTTCTTCCTCCTCTTCCTCTCTTCTTCCTCTTCTTCCTCCTCCTCCTCCTCTTCCTCTTCTTCTTCTTCTTCCTCTTCTTCCTCCTCTTCCTCTCTTCTTCCTCTTCTTCTTCCTCGTTTTCCTCTTTCTCTTCTTCATCTTCCTCTTCTTCTCTTCCTCTTCTTCTTCCTCTTCTTCTCCCACCCATCTGTTCCCTCTGGACTAGGCTGCTCCCCCACTCCCCCAAGAGAACCTGGGTTTGAGGACATGGCACAGCCACAGTGACCCCAAAAGACAGTTAGCAGGACCTTTCCTGGTGTGTGTGGGACACTTCTGCTCGGCCCTTCTTCGTGACAGTGAATCCCCAGGTGGGAGCCCCCATGCACCAGAGCAGCCCACCTCAGTCACTGGCCCTAGGGAAGCAAGCAGGGGTCCTAGTGAGGCAGTAAACACTGGCGCCATGGGGGTCCAGCCCCCAGCACTGTTTATGGTCCAGCACCTACCAGGAGCACATCCTGAGCACAGAGCACGGAGTAAGCACTGGGCACCTCTGGGTGTGGCCTGCAAACTAAAACACAAACCAACAAAAAAAGCTGAACAGGGCCAGGGAGAGGTCTTAAAGGACCGTAGTGAAAGCTGTGTATAGGGGGACCCTGGCTTGATTCTCAGTACCAAATACCCTCTCTCTGCTGAGCCCACCACCAGGACTGGTCCCTGAGCACCGCTGGGGTTTATATAAACCTTCAAATGTTTATATACTTAATAAGGCCTGAAAAAGAGCAGTTGGGGCTGGGAAGGCGACTCAAAGGACTCGACACATACTTTTGCAGGCAGGAAACCTGAGGTCTCCAGTGCTGCCTGATCCCCAAGCACTATGAGTGCTCCAGGTTGCTGAGCACCAACCTGGGAGTATCTGGGTGTGGCCCAAAAATACAGGAAGAAATAAAGAGGAAGGGAGGGAGGGAGAAATAGAGATAAAGGAAGCAAGGAAGAAGAGGAAAGAAAGAAAAGAGGAAAAGAAGAAAGAAAGAAAGAAAGAAAGAAAGAAAGAAAGAAAGAAAGAAAGAAAGAAAGAAAGAAAAGAAAGAAAGAAAGAAAGAAAGAAAGAAAGAAAGGAAGGAAGGAAGGAAGGAAGGAAGGAAGGAAGGAAGGAAGGAAGGAAGGAAGGAAGGAAGGAAGGAAGAAAGGAAGAAAGGAAGAAAGGAAGAAAAGAGGAAAAGAAGAAGAAAAGAGGAAGGGAGAGAGAGAGGAGGAAAGGAGGGCAGGGTGGGGAGAGCAGCCACTCCACTGCCTCCCTCACAGCCTCCTCCTAGCTGAAGCCTCCACTGGGGTGCAACGTTTGGTGATGTGCCTACATGGATCCATCATTGTTTCCCCCATAATCTATGGTTTACGCTGGGGGTGCACATGTTGTAAATCTGGGTAAATCTTTAAAGCATCCTGCAGAGTATTGTATTTTTATTTTTTGGGGTCATACCTGGCAATGCTCAAGAATTACTCCTGGCTCTGCACTCAGGAATTACTCGGGATGCCGGGATCGAACCGGGTGGGCCGTGTGTAAGGCAAAAGCCCTACCCACTTGTGCTATTGCTTCGGCTCCATGTAGAGTATTTTTATGGCTTTAAACACCCTTTCTACTTTGCTTATCCCTCCCCGTGAGGTTCCAGAGTTTCGCCTTTCCAGACCATCATGGAGTTGGTGTCATTCCATATGTTGCTTTTGCAGACTGACTTTCTCTTGTCTCTGAGCACAGTATATATGTAAGGGGCCTCTGCCACTTGCAACCTCGTTTATTTTCTGCAGCGACCAATACCTGTGGTCCGGATGCACCAGATTATTCATCTGCTCACACACTGCAGGCAGCCCGGTTAGCCCAGGGTGGGTATCCGGAAGGAAGCTGCAGGAAACACGCTTGTGTAGGATTTGTGCGGACCTGAGGTTTCTGTGGCTCTGGGTCAGTACCGAGGAGGATGACTTTCGGGTCCCAGGTGAAGAGCATGTTTGCTTTCGTGAGAAGCTGCCAACAGGCTCCACAGTTCTGTGCATTCCGTCATGAATGAGAGTTCCCGGCGCCCCTACACATTTCCTTTTTACAGCAACATTTGTTCTCTTTTTGTATCAAATCTCTTTGTAGAAAACTTAAAAGCTGAAAGGAAAACAGAAAGACTGAAAGAAAAAATTGCAAGTGATTTCCTGACCCTACATGTAATCAGCAAATAAGCGTGTGCTTCCCACGGACAGACAGACGTGTTCAGGGCCCAGCCACCCCTAAGTGCAGACACATCTTCAATTAGGGGGCTGGTTTCACTAAATACTCAGACGGTCCATAGAGCACCTGCGGCACGTGGTGCAGCCACCGACGAAGGATCAGGAGAAGGGACAGTGTGTGTGTGTGTGTGTGTGTGTGTGTGTGTGTGTGTGTGTGGTGGGGGGGCTAGGGCAGAGCACTGAGAGGGGAGAGAGCAGGGAAGGGGCAGGATCAGCCATAGTGGTTGTCACTCTGCACACACTCCCCAGTTCAGGTTGAATCACACCTCAACTGCTTTGGCCGTCCTGGTGCTGCCTGATCCAGCCACATGCCTTCTGTTCTCTGGGCTGCAATGAGCTTGCAGTGGGCGGCAGCCACCCCGGCATTCATCAGGCCCTTCTGAGCAGTGTCCAGAGGTTTCTGAGATCTGGCCAGGCTAGATGATGTCACCGCGAATGCCCTCACTCGCAGCCAGCGTAGATGCTCAGGCTAGTCTTGGACAAAACCATGATTTAGGTTATATTCAGCTCAATAATCTAGAGTGTCCAAAAAAACCTCACTCTTCTATTTCATTTCTTTATATGTGTTTTGTTTTTGGACCACACCTGGTGATGCTAAGGGCTTACTCCAGGCTCTATACTCAGGAATTATTCCTGGTGGTGCTCGGGGACCATATGGGATGCCGGGATCGAGCCTGGGTCAGCCACGTGCAAGGCAAACGCCTCTCCTGCCTGCTGCAGTATCTTTCCGGCCCCATCACTCTTGTATTTCATTTCTAAAGTCGTGCCTTTTATTTCTGTTCTAGGAGGGCAGCATTCTTTGTAAGGGAATGAGGTGGAAAACATCTCCTTCCCCACCCTGCCCTGTGCTGAAGGGGGTAACGAGCCTGTGTTGGCCTGTAACTGCTGCGCTCACCAGGCTGTGCTCCTTGTTGCGGTTCTGAGGATCCCAGACAGTGCTGAGGGGTTGCATGTGGCATGTGGGGTGTGCCAGGGGTTGAACTTGAGACTTCATACTTGCAGGCAGCACTTCTCCACTGAGCCCAGAGCTCCAGGACCAAGATTACACTGAAGGTATACCTTGATTCGGCCCTTCGGGGGGGGGGGGGTTGGGAGAGCATTTAGGGTATGTGGGCCCCATTTTAAAAAACTAGAAAACATTGAGGATAGAGAGAGTGCAGTGGGTGGAGTGTTTGCCTTGCATATGGCTGACCTGGGATTGATCCCTGGCATCCTGCATGGTCCCCTGAGCCTACCAGGAGTGATCCCTGAGTTCAGAGCCAGAAATAAGCCCTGGACACTGCCAGGTGTGTCCCCAAAAAATCAAAACCAAAAAGTAGAAAACTTGGTCGTGAGGAGCTATGAAGCAGAATCCTTATGCCTGTCAAATGTTTAATAATTTCACATTTTGGGCCTGAGCGATAGCCCAGCGGGTAGGGCGTTTGCCTTGTACACGGCCGGCCTGTGCCGGCCGGGGTTCGATCCCCGGCATCCCATATGATTACCCAAGCACCGCTAGGAGTGATTCCTGAGTGCAGAGCCAGGAGTAACCCCTGAGCATCGCCGGGTGTGACCCAAAAAGCAAAAAAAAAAAAAAAAATCACATTTTGTCATATCTGTTTTATCACTTGCTTTCCCTCTTTAAAGTACTGTCCAACATAGTCCAGACACACTCTAATACCCCCGAATATTTTGAGAAACACTTAAATATCAGGAATTTCAAATAGTATCATAATACCCTCATCACATCTGACAAAATGAGAAATGAAACACAATTCCTTCCAGCCATCTCACAGGGTCCAAATATGTTAAAGTCTGTGTCTCCCTCTTGTTCGGGGCCCAGGGTCCCTCAGGCCCCTCAGCAACCGCAGCACCTACCACTGCTATCTCATGTGACACCCTCTGCCCAGTGAGAACGGGCAGGGAGACGGTGATCTTTGCCCCACCATGCACAAATAAATTCGCTCCACTAACCTACTCATCGTCAGAAAAGACATTTCCTTTAACTTGGGAAGAAGAGGTTAGAAAGCAATAAAGCGATGCTTTACCGACACATCAGGTTATCAGATGCGTTATTTATGAGGTAAGTGGATCCCAGCCACTCGTCAGGACCCTCCCACTCGGAAAGGCACTTCTCAGAAGGGCCTCTCTGACAAGCAGTTCCAGTAGTTTGCTTGCTGGACCCACCACCATACACTAGGGGGCCCTCTAGTGGCAGAACCTAGTACTGCCTCTTTTGGGTTTGAATTTTGATGTTTTGTTGACGTTCACTTGTTTTCATATTTTATTAATTTAGAAAAATATAAGTTTGATGGGATTTGGGGTTGGGGCTAGGCTACACTCAGCAGTCCTCGGGGCTGGACCCATGGCTCTGTGCTCAGGGATCACTCCTGGCAGGGCTCACGCGATGCTGGCGGTGGCCTTAACTCCTGTTCTGTCTTTCCGGCTCAGTTTGTCACTGTCACTGTCTTCCCGTTCATCATCGATTTGCTCGAGCGGGCACCAGTAACATCTCCATATGTCCAGTCTCATGCTAGTAGAGCCCAAGGGCACCTGCTTGCTCCAGGAACATAAAGAGCCTCAAACCATTCCATCAGGTCATGGGAATGAGGTCTATAATTGTTACTGGTATTTGGCATATCAAATGCGACAGGGGTAGCTTGCCAGGCTCTGCCATGCGGGTAAAAGGTAGTAGAGGAATAATAATTCCCCAAAGGCAGTAAAGCAGTAAGCAAGAGACCGGCTCAGTTTAATATGACCTTAATATGTACCCTCTCATCTGTTTGTTATTCTTAGGGGTCACAAACAGAGATCCAGTCCCATCTGGACTCAGTCCAGCCAGCAGTGCTCAGTGTCCTGATGCTGGGGTCCCACTAGGGCCCCAATCACGGCCCCTCAGGGGCAACCTGGGCTGCTCCCAGCATTGTCCAGGGGCCACAAGGAGCCAGAGATTAAACTTGGGACTTGCTTGTCCTTGACCTCTTGAGCATCTCCTGGCCCCCACCACACCCTGCTAAAGGGCGCCTTCTCCTGTTCTGGTATCTGAGAAGTTGTGAGAGGCAAGATGGCAGGTCCATAACACACCTCCTCCTTGGAGTTTCAACAGTGCTGAACAAGACACTGGACACTGGAGCAGCTGTGACCTGCAGGTGGTAGCTGTGGGAGACCGCGAGCCTGGAGCATTGTTCTAAAGTGGTGTCTGTGGGGTGCCCCTGACTCAAGAGGGACAGAAGCTGTGACACAGAATCTTCCTTTGGAGACGGAAGGGCTCGTGCCCGTATCAGGGACTGTGCATGGGGCAGGGGGTGCTGCTCAGAGAGGGGTGAATAACGTAATGGAGGGAGCAAGGGGCCTTCCTGCCAGGGCCATGGCTGAGGGTGGGAGTCACAGATCCACTGGAGCAAAGTGGACACCAGGAGCCAAGAAACAAGTATGGAGCCAGGGTGCAAGGGGGAGATGCTGGGGGGCAGGCAGCGGTGCAGAAACCACGATGGTTTTCGGGGCTGCCAGGAGGCGAAGTGGTGGACCACCTGAGCCTGCGACCCTTGGTCAGGCAGCTAGAGTTGGGTAGAGTGGGGGTCCACTGTGGAGCTCACTCAACTCCACCTGGGGCACCCCCGATGGCCAGATCCCCTCTGCCACTGACCACTCCGTGGTGACGCTTAGGAACCTGCCATTTCCATGCCTGGCCATAGGCAGGATTGTGTCCACCAGTACGGACTGCACCCCTGGTTATAGTCTAGATTGTCCCACAGATATAAAGGGGTCTGCCCAGGAGACCACATTTCTAAAGGCACCCAAAACTCTTATACACCCTTAGAAAATATCCCAAATTGGAGCCAGATAGTCCAGGAGTTAAGGCTCTTGGCTTGTGTGCGGCCAACTCTGGTTCGATCCCAGTTATCATATATATTCCCCTAAGCTCTACTAGGAATGAACCCTGAGAACAGAGCCAGGAATAAGCCCCTAGTGCCACCAGGTATGGCTCTAACCTCTGCCTCCATCACCTAAAGACCTCACATTGCTAAGCATCCTGAGGAGAAAGAGAAGAAAAATGGAAATATGCTTCTGACTTAAAACTGTATTACAGGTGCCAAAGTGATCATGTAGCTGATAGGGAGCTTGCCTTGCATGCAGCTGACCTTGGTTCAATCTCTGCATTTCCGGAGTCATCTTTGAGTGCAGAGACAGGAGTAACTCCTGAGCATTGCCAGGTGTGGCCTTCCAAAAAACAGTGAGACATTCATTAAAACCATGGTATTGAATAAAATATATACATGGGATCAATGGCATAGAATTGGAAGTCCCCAAATAAATTTAGCCACACATATATTAACACATACTGTAAGGTAAAGGAGTTGTGAACATGCAATAGAGAAAGGAAAATCTCAAGGGGCCAGAACTATAGTATGGTGGCTAGGGCGCTTGCCTTACTTGTGGCCGACCAGGGTTTGATCCACGGCATCCCATATGGTTACCCAAGCACTTTCAGGTGTAATTCCTGAATGCAGAACCAGGAGTAACACCTGAGCATTGCTGGTGTAGCCCCCCCCAAAAAAAAAAGGAAAATTAAATAAATTGTTTGGGAGAAAACTGGTCACCCACACATTAAAAAATAAAACTAAAAATAGGAACCTCTGACCCCATATATAAATATTAACTAAAACACATTAAATACCTGGATATAAGATCTGAAACCATAAAATACATAGAAGATGACATAGGTGACTTTCCAGGGCATCATTGAATGCCTTTGGTCACTCAGTCTTAAGGGCAAGGAATTAAAACAAAAATAGACAACTGGACTCTTGCAAATGAACAGCCAAAGAAAGTTTATAGAGACTATATAGAGAAGAAGACAGCCTGCCCTGTGGGAGAAGATATTGCTACATCTAAGATATTGCTACATTGTGAGACTGCACAGCGGGTAGGGCGTTTGCCTTCCATGTAGCCAACCTGGGTTCACTCTTGGGCATCTCATATGGTCCCCTGAGCGCCACCAGGAGTAATACCTGAGTGCAGAGCAGGAATAACCCCTGAGCATCGCTGGATGTGACCCAAAAAGAAAAAAAAAAGATATTGCTGCATCTTACATTTAACAAGGGGGTACACCTGAGAATAGCTCAACAGCAGTAGTAAAGCCGATGAAAGGATTTGCATAAGATCTGAGTAGGGATGGAAGCAAAGAGCGCATAGAGGGGCCCAAGGGCCCGTGGAAAGATGCTCATCTCCCTAGATTCTCAGGGACATACAAACAAAGCCACCGTGAGAGAGCGCCTCATCCGTGAGAGTAGCTGCCCCCAAAATGAAAAGGAACTACTGTCAGGGGCAGGGGACGGGGCGGCACACAGGGGCTGGGGAGATTGTGAGTGACGTAATTTGGGAAAATGATATAGCACTTCCCAAGAGGCTGGAAAGAGAAAGCAGAGCTCCCTTTAGGCCCAGCAGCCCCCCCAGGGGGTTGAGCAGAAGCGTATGAAACATCATAGTGTTATGTCCACAACACTCTCTTCCTCATCACTGCTAAGAGACGGAAACAGTAAGTGTCCATCTGCAGATGATTGGGTAAGAGAAATGTGAAGTCTGTATCCATAACGGACCCTGCTCAGCTATCAAAAAGAATGATGAAAGTCTGTCAGTTGCAGCAAACTTGCAGCAAAATAGAATTCTATGAAGCAAAACAAGTTCTGTGGAAGAAAGTTCTATGCAACTCCCAGCATACACAGTTGATGATTGTGAAAGAGATACAATGATATGTGTGAACCCTACAACTAAGTATGTATGTAGTCCCCAATTACTGAAGCAACAACAAAGTGTAAGGGGAAAATCACTACTTAGAAAATGTCCAGTGTCCTGTTTGGAAAAATCTGAATGCAGTTCTTTGGTAAGTTTGATAAACAGAATGTCTTCCTATTTTGCAAATAAAATAACAAGAGAAAATATGTGCCTTTCAAAATCCCATGACAATAATCTCTCTCAATGTCAATGGTTGAAATGCACCAATTAAGAGACACAGAATGGCAAATGGATTAAAAACTGAATCCAAATTCTGCTTCCTAAAAGAAATGCATCTGAACAATCAGTGCAAACACAGACTCAAAGTCAAAGGCTGGAAAACAGTTCTCCATGCAAACAATGCCTCCAGAAAGGCCAAGGTGACCATCCTAGTATCAGATAACATAGACTTCAGACTGAAAAAGGTTAGAAGGGACAGTGAAGGCCACTTCTTAATCAGTAAGGGGTATGTATATCAGGAAGAAATCACACTCCTAAATATATACGCACCCAATGAGGGGCCAGAAAAATACTAAAACAACTGCTAATAGACTCCAAAGAAGAAAAGAAGACATTGACAGTAACAAAATTGAGTTGGAAACATCAACACTGATATCAACTCTACTCACCAAGGAAATACTGGCTCTGAAGGAAGACATGGAAGAAAGAGGGTTGGTAGATATATACAGAGCTTTTCATCCCCCAAAGGTCAAATACACATTTTTCTCCAGTGCACATGGAACATTCTCCAAGAGAGATCACATGCTGAGTCACAAAACATACCTCCATAAAATCAAGAAGATAGAAATTGTATTAACTATCTTCTCAGACCACGATGCATTGAAAATGGAAGTTAACGACACAAAAAACAGAGTCAAGCCAAACACCTGGAAACTAAACAGCTCACTGCTGAACAACCAGTGGGTCATAGAAGAAATCAAAAGAGAATCCAAAAAATTCCTGGAAACAAATGAAAATGAAGACACAAACTATCAGAACTTGTGGGATGCAGCAAAACATTGTTTTTTTTTTTTTTTTTTTGCTTTTTTTGGTCGCACCCGGCAATGCTCAGGGGTTTCTCCTGGCTCTGCACTCAGGGAATTACTCCTGGCGGTGCTCGGGGGGACCATATGGGATGCCGGGGATCGAACCTGGGCCGGCACAGGCTGGCGCGTGCAAGGCAACGCCCTACCCGCTGGGCTATCGCTCCGGCCCCAAGCAAAACATTGTTTAGAGGAAAGTTCATAGCACTGCAAGCATTCATCAGGAAAAAAAAGAAATGACCCAAATATATAACCTGACAAGATTATCCCACCCGCAAGGCAGAGCCTGGCAAGCTACCCGTGTCGTATTTGACATGCCAAATACCAGTAACAATTGTAAACCTCATTCCCATGACCTGACGGAATGGTTTGAGGCTCTTTATGTTCCTGGAGTGGGCAGATGCCCTTGGGCTATCTCGCATGTGACAGGATGTATTGAGATGTTACTGGTGCCCCCTTGAGTAATCGATGATCTACAGGAAGTCAAGTGATCAAGTGATGAAAGAAAGTAAAGTATTCATGAGTTCACTCACATATACAGTTTAAGGATATAGCATTGATGAATGTACAAATAAAAACATACAGTGGATGCTGGTAAGTGATCAGGACCTATCTAGTTCTTCACACAATTTTTATACTTCCTCCATCACCTTGCTTCTGCCTTTCCCCCATTTGGGGAGTGTGTGAGGGACACACCCAGAGATGCTCAGGAGGTAAGGATGCCTGACCCGCTTGTTGACTATCTTTCTGGTCCCTCGCCTAACGTTAAAAAAAAATATTTTTATGGACTGTATGTTTTAAGGCTGAAGAGAAAGTATAGAGTTTAAGGCACTTGCCTTGTCTGAGGCCAACTCTGGGGTGATCCCTGGCACCATGTTTTCCCCTGGGAGGTGCAGGGACGTGGGCAAATAGCAGAAATAGACATCACACAGACCATCAAAGACAAACTCGATATGGTGCTCTTCAGCCTTACAAGGAGCAGACAGGCACGCCCCGCAACTGTGAAGCCGCGGCAGTCGCAGATCTGGGGGGACCAGAAGCCTCTGCTCTCAGCCCACCACCTGCGTCTGCTTTTGCCCACTTCCTCCCTCAGCCCTTGCAAATCCCAAGGAACAGCCCACCAGGAAGTTGGTTTGGGGACAAGAAGTCTGGTATCTCCTCTGCTTGCCAGCACTAAGTGAATTCATTTTCCTTACACCAACTCTTATCTCATTAATATTGGCCTTGAAGCAGCAAGTAGCGAGACCTTGAATTCACCAGCACATGGAGAGCAGAACTAAGGTTACTGAAGTGGCAGATATTAAAATGTGTCATAGCTTTGTGTTGTTCTTTTTTTTTGGTCACACCTGTCGATGCTCAGGGGTCACTCCTGACTCTGTATTCAGGAATTACTCCTGACGGTGCTCAGGGGACCATATGGGATGCTGGAAATCGAACTCGGGTCAACAGTGAACAAGGCTAATGCCCTACCCACTGGACTATCACTCTGGCCCTTATTTGTGTTGTTCTTGGGGAATTTTTTTTGTAAAGGATACAATAAGCTAAGAATGTGACTCAAGTGACAGAGCACAGGCCTTATGTAAGTGCGGGCTGGTTTGGATGCCTGGGACCACGTGACCCCAGTACTACCACATGCGGCTCGCATAGCGATAGAAGAAAAGAACATGGCACTTTTAACCTCATTGCTTAAAAATGAACACTGAGGGGCCAGAGTGATAGCAAAGTGGGTAGGGAGTTTGTCTTGCATGCAGCCAACCTAGGTTTGATCCCTGGCATCCCATATGGTCCCCCAAGCACTGCTTGGAGTAATTCCTGAGTGTAGAGCCAGGGAGTAACCTCTAAGCACATCTGGGGGTGGATCAAAAAACAGAAGCCAAACAAAAATGCTGAGGGTCTTTGTTCTTGCTCAGGTGACAGGGCACATGCCTAGTATGTTTGAAGCCCAAGGTTTAATCCCCAGTGTTGCATCACCCTGACCCCCCACCCCCAGACTAAGCATCAAAGCTCCAGGCCCACACACCTGCTCCGTGGGACTGACCCCCAACTTGGAGTGATCCCAGAGTCCCAGCATCACTGGGTTTGGCCACTGTATCACTGTATCACTGTCTTCCCATTGTTCATCGATTTGCTCGAGTGGGCACTAGTAACATCTCCATTAGTCCTGTCACACAAGCAAAGGGCAACCCAAGCGCATCTACTTGCTACAGGGACAGGAGGAGCCCAAAACCATTCTTCAGGTTATGGAACTGAGGTCCATAATAGTTACTAGTCTTTGGCATAACAAGTAAATAAAACACGGTAGCTTGCCAGGCTTTACCGTGTAGGTGGTATAGTCTCAGTAGAAGGCTCTCAAACCGAGCATTTACTGATGAAACTTAAAGGGGAAGATCAGGTTTTCTCTTGGATGGAGCTCTGAGGAACTATGGAGTCTGGATGTTGAGAATGACTAACTGCATGATGTGTGGTTTGTTCTGGCTTCTTGCCAGGCTCACTGGTATCAGTTAAAACATATCTATAACTGTTTACTATGTATAAAAGTGAAAGACATTGGGAAGAATCTTACGCAAAATTCAGTATCCTATAAAAATATTGTGTGGCCACAAAGCGGCGCACAACAAGGTACTTGTGGGTCTGGCGTGGGTGGGTCTCTCTCTTCTGGGGCAACTGGCATGGAGGCGGAGGAAAGGGCAGGGCCCAAAACTCCACTCCGAGTCCAGCCAGCATAGTCTCTCCTCCACTCATGAGAGCAAACCCTTGGAGCAATGTTGGACTCAGCCAGGGGATGGCCGAGCCCCTTACCGGGAGGTCAGCTCCATGGGTTGCTTCTACATGGGGCCGGCTGAGCAGCGCAGCTGTGGGTCTGAAGTGGATGGGTCTGGATCTCTTCCGGGGTTGCAAATTAGCTGAGTCTGGCGTGGGTGGTTCTCTCTCTTCCGGGGCAACTGGCATGGAGGCGGAGGAAAGGGCAGGGCCCAAAACCCAACTCTGAGTCCAGCCACTGCTTAAAAAAAAAATAAAAAAGCTGACAGTTGTGGTTTTTATTTTTACCGCCAGGCCTACAGGGGGAGAGGGAAGTTCTGAATACGTTCTGGCTGAAACAAAAGAAAACTCACCTCCTACTTTGCCTGTGAGGAAACAGACATCTGAAAGGAAGGAGGGAAGGAGTTGTGTAACCATATAAACTAATTCTGGAATATTCCCCTCAACTACCCCTTAGTTCTGTGTCCGTCAGCCCATCAGGGATGGTGCTCTCCTCCCTGCCTCCTGGTCCTGCACCCACCAGTCAACTTTCTGTCTCTGTAGCTTTATTTCCTGCATCTGGTGCAATGGTATTACACAGTCCGTGACCATTTGGGTCTAGTTTCTGTTTTCATGCTGTGTTGTAGCTGAATCAGAACGTGATTGTTTGCGTGTATCCTTGGTTGAGAAACTTTGCTTAACCAATTGGCTCTCTATTAGAGCTATTGGTTTTATTTATTTATTTATTTATTTACTTTTTACTATGTTAGGATCTTCTATATACAAGATCATATTTGTAAACAGATTGTTTTACTTTTTTTTCTCATATCTCTGACTTTTATTTCGTATTCTGGTTCAGTAGCCTTGGCTAGACCATACTATGTTGAATAGAAATTCAACAAGAATGAACATCCTTTTATTGTTCTTAATCTCTGGGGAAATGTTCAGTCCCCGAAGAAGGCATCTATTTTAATATTAACTCTTGGGCTTTGTAGATGCCCTTTATCAGGTTGAGAAATTTGCCTCGCCAGAGTGGAAATAAGCAAGCAGAGAAACAGGCAAGCAAGCGAGATACTATTCAAGGGAGAACATGGGCTTGAAGAACAAGCTGGCACTTGGGTTGTAAAAAGTATTGCACTGAATTTAAGAATGATCTTTTTGACCTAAGTATTTTTGTGTGACTTACTTGTGTTAGTGCTTTTGTGTTCTGACCTATGATACTTAGGAATAGAGTTAATTGACCTATCAACTGGCAAACTGCCCCCTCCCCCAACCTTTTTGGCTTTTTGGGCCACACCCTGCCACAATGCAATGCATGGGGGTACTTAGTAATTCAGTAATTTGCTCCCAGCAGTGCTTGGGGTACCATGTGGTACTGAGGATGGAGCCCAGGGCTCCTGCATGCAAAGTATTTGCTCTAGCTCATTGAACCATCTCTCCTTCCAATCTTTCATCTTTTCAGATAACCAGTGTATTTCCTTTTTTAGTTTCTAGTTTATTTCCACTCTAATTTTTATTATTTCTTTACTTCTGTTGACTTTGGGTTTTATTCATTCTTTTTTGTAATTCCTTGCAGTATGATATTAGATTGCTTGAGATTTCTTTTATTTTCTGATGGGTACAGTTGTTATTTACTATCGTGTTATTTGATCTCCAAATATTTGCATTTTTCCAACTTTATTTTTATGGTTCACTTCTAATTTCAGGAAAAAAAAATTCTCAAGGCAGAGCCTGGCAAGCTACCCGTGTCGTATTTGATATGCCAAATACCAATAACAATTATAGACCTCATTCCCATGACCTGATGGAATGGTTTGAGGCTCTTTATGTTCCTGGAGCAAGCAGATGCCCTTGGGCTACACTAGCATGTGACAGGATGCATGGAGATGTTACTGGTGTCCGATTGAGCAAATCAGTGATAAACGGGAAGACAAATGATACAAGTGATTACCAGTGTTTTGAGTTTTACTTTTTCTTTTTTGTCTGTTTCAATTATAAAGGTATTTATGCTTATTTTGAGAGGGTCCCCTTTTTTTGTCTTTTTTACTCCAATTACGTGGTGGATTGCAATGCTTGATTACTAAATCAACCTTTCATTCTTTGTGTTTGTTTGTTGAGCCACACCTTGTGATTCTCAGGAGTTACTCCTGACTTTGCACTTAGGGATCACTCCTGGCAGGGATCTGGACCATATGGGATGCCAGAGATTGAATCCTTGTCAGCCACATGCATGCAAGAACCCTACTCACTGTACTCTCTGACCTCATCAAACTCTTATTTTTTATACAAAAACTACTTGGTCGTGGTTTATATCTTATTTATGTATTTCTGTGTTTGATTAGGATTTAGGTGAAGATTTTTGTCTTCATATTTATGAGAATATTGACTTGTTTCCTTTTCACCTGCTGCTTTTGTCTTGTTTGATTATCAAGGAATTCTGGTTTCATCGAAGGAGTTGGGAAGTATATCCCCATCTTAGAATTTTTTTGGAGAGTTGATAAAGGATTGATGTTAAATAGCTGAACAAGTGCTACAATGCACTAGTCAAACCATCTGGCCCTGAGATTTTTTTCTGGAACTTTTTTTCTTGAGCATCAATTAAATTTCTTTACTTCTATGCTCATTCGGATTCTATTTCTCTTTGGGTCTATTTCCATGATTTTAAATTGTTAGAAACAGGTCTATTTCATCAAGATTATTTAATTTGTTGGCAGATGTACTAGCTTCCTATGGTACTGCAAACTAACATATATTTAGAGCCTTCAAGCAAAACAAATTCAGTGCCATACAGTTCTTGAGGTCATGTGGGGAAACGCCGATTTTGTGCCCCACACAAAATCCGGGAGCAGGATCAGGGATCCCCTTAGCCCCAGGTGATCGGCAGCTGGCAGATGGAGAAAGACGCAGGAATCTGGCGAAGTTTTAAAATGCTTTATTTAATACAGGTTCAGGCATACAAATCAGCAATAGGGAAAAACTCCAAACTCAGTGTTCACTGCTAGGACCTCAGCCATGTCGGCCAAGATGGCGGCCACCACGTGTTATTTCTAAGGCCCTGTAGAGAGGAGACAGAGATAAGGCGCCAGCAGAAAGGGGGAGAGCAACCCAAAAAGAGAGCAAAGAGAGGAAGCAGCCTAGTTTTATATCCCTGCAACCCAGACCTCCCACTTTTATGGGAAGTAGGCAGGGTTAAATGCCCTCAGGTAATTTCTCCCAGGACCTCACTTAGGCCCTTTTAGTTGTTAATGTCGCCTACTCAAGATCTGCCTAGGAAATGCCTCTGCAGAGTAGAGAGAAGGGGTTTATGAGTTGGCATGCATCTGTACCAGAGACTATACTAATGCTACTTAAATATTTCTCCAAGCCTTCACAAGAGTCTCGTCTTTACTTCATGGTGTTTTTGTATTTTAGTTGCCTTTGAGTTATCAGGGAGCCGGGGCGTGCTTGCTTGGAGGCAAACAGCATTTCTCTATGGTCTAATTACTTAGAGATCCAAAGTGGCCAGGCAGATATGCTGGTAAGATCTTGCTAGTCCCACGATGATTGTGGTAGCATGAGAGAATATTTATACCAGCCAGTACAGAATACATGGTCACATAAACTGCCATATTTAAACGGCCCTCCTATCTACGAAGTGACCTGCAGGAGGCAATCCAGGGCAGTGCAGAGGCTCTCAGGTGTACTGCAATAAGGTCAGACACTGAAAATGGATTTCAGTGGGTTAAAATCAAGGTTATTGCTAGTCTGTTAGCTCCAGAGGAAAATCTGTTCCTTTGTTTTCACCTGCTCCTAACAGCCACATGTGTTCTTTGGCTGCATTTTCTCTTCTGTATCTTCAAATCTTTGATTCTTACTCTCTTGCCTCTGTCATTCTCTTACAAGTACCCCTGTGACTTAGAGTGTGCTTCTCCGGAGAATCCAAGATAAGACCCTCAGGTTAAGGTCATTCATTTATTCACACCTTCAAAATCCCAGTTGTTGTGTAAGAACAACAACATGGGTTCCAGGGATTTGCACCTCCGAGTGGAGAGTAGTATTCTGTCCACCATAACATACACCTAGTTAGAATATTTCATTATGATCTTTTTCCACACATCGGTATTAAAGTCCCCCTTCTGGTTTTGTTTGGTTTGGGGCCACAGCCAGCAATGCTCAGGGATGACTCCTGATACTACTTGGGAAGCTATATGGGATGCGACGGATTCCCCTGGATCAGTTGTGAGCAAGGCCAATACACTACATGCTGTACTTATCTCACCAATCCCATTCGCTCCTGATTTTAGTCTCCTTTTATTTTATCCATCAGCCTAGTAAAATACTGTCTTATTTGTTGCTCTTTAAAATTATTAACTAGGGGCTGGAGCAATAGTACAGCAGGAAGGGCATTTGCCTAGCACAACCAGGTTTCGATCATTGGCATCACATACGGTTCCCTGAGCACCACAGGTAATTTCTGAGTATAGAGCCAGGAGTAACCCCTGAGCATTGCAGGATGTGACCACCCAAAATAAAAAAAATAAAATTCACTGAATCACTGTATCACTGTCTTCTCGTTGTTCATCGATTTGCTCGAAGCGGGCCCCAGTAACATCTCCATATGTCCTGTCTCATGCTAGTAGAGCCCAAGGGCATCTGCTTGCTCCAGGAACATAAAGAGCCACAATCCATTCCGAATGAGGTCTATAATTGTTACTGGTATTTGGCATATCAAATACAACACGGGTAGCTTGCCAGGCTCTGCCGTGCAGGTAGCATACTCTTGCAGTCATCTCTAAGTCCAGCATTTATTGATGAACTGGCGCGACCGCTTGCGGCCGCACTAGCCGGACTGTAATAGGCTGGTCTGCTGGGTGGTTTTTATATCATTTTTTTATAAATATTTTATTATACCACCTTGAGATACAATATTACAACATTGTTCATGTTTGGGGGTTTCGGTCACATAGATGATTAAAAATAATCAACAGAATAGGGTAAATTGTACAGTAGGCAGGGTGCTTGTTTTATGCATGTATCCATTGTTTTCCCAGTTTTTGGACTAATCTTGGAAGAAATGTAAGCTAAAACTGATAAAACTCACTGCACACTGGAACACTCTGGGGAGCCCTCGGGGGGTGGGGGGGTGGGTGGGCTGAGTCCCTGCCCTGTCCAAGCCCGGGGGAGCCACATCCACACCCTACAGCCCTGCCATGCAAACAGCCCAGCTTCACTGCCTCGCACTATCCTCCGAAGAGAGGCCAAGCCAGCGAAACTCCCACGTACACAGGTTTTCGAGGTGCAAACTCTGTGGTTTTCTTGGGGTGGGGCCCGGCAGCCACCTCCTGACCCCCTGTGCTCCTGGAGTCCCAGAGGCCACACCCACGTATTCCACAGCCCACCCAGCATCACAGCTTCTCCACTAGTCTCGGAAGAGACAACAACCCCACCAAACTCCCAAGTACACGGATCTTGGAGCTCCGGGAGCAAGCAGCTGCCAGACATCTCCAAAGTCCACAATACTGACAGCCGCCGGTGGCGCAGCAAATTATACAGGAAAACATCATAGATGCCAACTAAGCCAATAAGCAAAAACAGTAACACAGAAGGCTCGGTAGCAACGAACAGCTCAGTAAATCCCAGACAAGGACTTTAATAACCCCATTGCGAGATATAACAATTTTCACAAACTTTGTTTTACTGAACTATTTTTCGATAACTTCACTTACCATTTTGTTGTTACAAGCAACATAAAATAAATTATTTTGTGCCTGCTAAGGGGGCAGGGGTTGGAGGGTAAGTGGGAAATGGGTCAATGATGGAGGAAAGGACACAGTAGTGGTGGGAATGACATTGGGACACGGAACGTCTGAAAACTGTATTCGAACAGCTTTGTAAACCACAGTTGTTGTTTGAAGTATTTCTATTTATTTATTTATTTTTTTAACTATTGTATTATACCACTGTGAGATATATAATTACAAAGATATACAATAAAAAAGTTCATATTTGATCCCTCCTCCATTTTGTCGAGCATGGTGGCCCCCCCAGGAGCTGCCCTGGGGCGACCAGCCATAGCATGCAGTCTCAAACGGGCCTGGGGAACCTAGAGCTCCGCTTTCCCCAGATTCAGCCGACCATGGGGCTCCCAGGAGGACAGTTGGGTTTTGGGAGTGGGCCCATCACCTCTGGGGGTCCCGGAAGCAGCTGGATGAGACTCGCCCACCACACTAGCCGCCACCTTTGCAGTCCGGAAGCTGGGATCCTACCTCACGACCAGATTAACAGAGAAAACCAGTTCGAGCCCAGGTCCGCGCAGCCGCATGCGGCTAGTGCGGTCCATCAAAATAGTGGAAACAGTAATTTCACAGTGGTAAATTAAAATACTTTAAAATAAATAAATTAATTAATTAAAAAAGGACAAAAACAATAAAAAAATAAAAAGTTCATATTTGGGTTTTGGTCATACAGTGTTCCAGCACCCATCCCTCTACCAGTGTCCATCTCCCACCACCAACATCCCCAGTTCCCTCCCCCTCTCTCCTAGGCCGCCTCGATGGCAGGCTCTTTATTTCTTTCCCTTTCTCTCTCTTTCTCTTTTCCTTCCCTTCCAGACTATGGATTACAGAACATACATTAAAGGGTTGAAATGTGTATCTTTTGCCTCTATTTAATGCTAAGTTCTAGGTTGGTATTAGTACCCTCGACAATTGTTAGCACACTGTTCCATTTTCTGTCTTACCTAGCCTCTGACTCCCACACGTTTGTGATAATTTCCACCTTTGACAAGACCTCCTGATACAAGGCCACGTTTCACTTGACCTTGGATATTGGTATCATAATATGTACATATATATTTATGTCATGCAAATAAATGCAGTCATTCTGTATCTGTCTCTCTCCTTCTGGCTAATTTCACTCAACATAATCTTCTCCATGTCCATCCATTTATAGGCAAATTTTATAACTTCATTTTTCCTAACAGCCGCATAATATTCAATTGTGTATATGTACCAAAGCTTCTTTATCCAATCATCGATTCTAGGGCACTCTGGTTGTTTCCAGATTCTGGCTATTGTGAATAATGCTGCTACGCACATAAAAGTAGGGATGGTGTTTCCGCTGCGTATTTTTGGCTTCCCAGAGTATATTCCCAGGAGTGGTATGGCTGGGTCAAATGGGAGTTCAATTTCTAGTCTTTGGAGGAATGTCCATATTGTTTTCCAGAAAGGCTGTACCAGTCGGCATTCCCACCAACAATGGATGAGTGTCCCCTTTTCCCCACATCCTCGCCAGCACTTGTTGCTTTTGCTCTTTTGAATATGTGCCAGTCTCTGTGGTGTAAAATGATATCTCATTGTTGTTTTGATTTGCATCTCTCTGATGATTAGTGATGATGAGCATTTTTTTCATATGTTTTTTAGCCATTCGAATTTCTGTTTAAAGTATTTCTATTCTGACCTTTATAATTTTCTTACATCCACTTACTATAGGTTTACTCTACTCTCTTCCTTTTTAGTTTATGTTTCTAAAGTGGAAGTTCAGGTTATTGATTTGAAATGTTACTTCTTTTCTAATACAGATATTCCTGTCTCAGTGATTATGATCCTATTATGTTCTGATAACCCCCTCGTCATATACTGAACTTTACAAACTTTTTGTTTGTATTTGGGCCACACTATTTGCTCAGAGCTGCTATTCCTGAGTCTGTGCTCAGGGGTGATACCTGGAGGTGTTCAGGGAACCATCTGTGGTGCCAGGATCAACAAGGTAGAGATTGATGCATTGATGGAATTCACTGTCACTGTCTCTCCCATTGTTCATGGATTAGCTCGATGAGCACTAGTAACATCTCCATGAGTCCTGTCACAAGCAAGTATAACCCAAGGGCATCTACTTGCTCCAGGGACAGGAGGAGCCCGAAACCATTCTTCAGGTCATGGAACTGAGCTCCATAATTGTTACTGTTTTTGGCATAACAAATAAATAAAACACAGGTAGCTTCCTGGCTCTGCACTCAGGAATTACTCCTGGTGGTGCTGGGGGGACCATATGGGATGCCGGGGATCGAACCCGGGTTGGCCGCATGCTAGGCAAACACCCTACCCACTGAACTATTGCTCTGGCCCAAGCCAACCAACTTTCATCCTATTTTATCTCTCTGGATCCCAAGGGGCTGGAGTTGTAGTACAGTATGTAGGATGCTCACCCTGAACCTGGCTGACCTAGGTTTGATTTTTTTGAGATTTTTGACCTAGGTTTGATTTTTTGAGACTCACAGGCATGGGGCAGAGTTGCTACTGGCTCTCCCTGTGCCCAGCTGCTCACGAGGTGCCCGGGAGGGATGGCGGGTTCTAGCCATGGCCCGCCACCCCAGCAGAGCCTTGCAACAAGCCAGACAACCCCCCAACTCCATGAGGGCCTCCATTTTCCACATCTGGACTTCCCCCTCATCAGAACTCCACCCAGCAGACCAAACTATCACAGCCCGGCTCACATGGTTCATCAATAAATGCTGGATTTAAAGATGACTACAAGAGTAGGCTACCTGCACAGCAGAGCCTGGCAAGCTACCCGTGTCGTATTTGATATGCCAAATACCAGTCACAATTATAGACCTCATTCCCATGATCCGATGGAATGGTTTGAGGCTCTTCATGTTCCTGGAGCAAGCAGGTGCCCTTGGGCTCTACTTGCATAAGACAGGACATATGGAGATGTTACTGGTGCCCACCCGAGCAAATTGATGATGAACGGGAAGACAGTCATAAGACAGACAGCTTGCCAGGCTTTGCCGTGTAGGTGGTATAGTCTCAGTAGAAGACTCTCATCTCGAGCATTTGCTGATGAAACTTAAAGGGGGAAGATCAGGTTTTCTCTTGGATGGAGCTCTGAGGAACTATGGAGTTTGGATGTTGAGAATGACTGACTGCATGATGTGTGGTTTGCTCTGGCTTCTTGCTAGGCTTACTGGTATCACGTACCTTATTTCTGTACTACATCTCCAGCACATTTTGTAAGTTTGAAAAGTGACTTACAGGTCTGGGAAGATGGCTCAAGTGGTAGACACCTGCCAGCCATGTCCAAAGCTCTAAGTTTGATCCCTGGTACCACATTAGCACTGCCCTCAAGTACTACAGGTGTGGCTGTGGGTTTCTCATCCACACCAGTTGTGGCATTTTATCACTGCCAAATGTGACCCTAATGAAAAGTCATTTGTTATATCTGACCTCCTAAGCATTAATTCTTAACCAATTTTACCTGAACTGTGTTTGAAGCACTCATGCTTGTCTACATCTGGACAAAATCACCTCACACAAAGCTTATTTTACAGTACAGTGTTGACTATCTTAGTTATTGAACACTGCACTGAAAGTCAAAAAATGAACATTGTATTGGTTCTTACCAGGAACATCCTAGATGAAAACATACCAAATCTGAAGAATGTTTGAAGTTAAAATTAATCACCGACTGATTGGGGCTGTTCCAATGACAGGGTCACTGATTATATCCTCCGATGAAGGTCAAGGGATGCTGAGAAGATACTGGTTCTTTCCTCCTGTGGCTACTTGAAAGGGTGTGTGTGTGTGTGTGTGTGTGTGTGTGTGTGTGTGTGTGTGTGTATCTCATTGTCACTGCCCATCATCGAGAGCATATATTATTCCATACACATATCATCAGCCTGGATAAGGGTCAAATATAAAATTCTGAATTTTGATTTCTACTGAATGTGCACATTCAGTTTTTACACCATTATAAAATTGGGGAATTCTAGTTGAAGCCCTGTCAGCCGGGGTGTACAGGGTGGTGACACTTTCAGAATTTTCTCTAAGCACTATTTTAGCTGCACTATGGATGTTTCATTATGTTGTTATTTTGTTTCCATTCATCTCAAAATAGTTCTTAATTTTCTTTGATATCTTCCTGGACGCACCAGTTATTAGGTACTGTGTGGTTAAATTTTCACATACTTATGAATTCCCAAATTTCCTTCTAGTAATGATTTTTTTTGCTTGCTTTGTTTTGGGTTGGGGACACTTCCAGTGGTGCTCAGGGCTTGCTCTTGGCTCTGTGATCACTCCTGGAGAGGGAGCAAGGGGTGTTTGCCTCTTGCAAGACAAAACCCTACCCGCTGTCTTGTCTCTCCAATCCCCTCTATTACCGATTTCTTTCTTTTTCTTTTTTCTTTTTTAGGTCAGCTCTTCACACGCTACCTGTCCGAATGCAAGGTGCCCTCCCAATGGAAAACCAGTAGGACAGTTCTCCTGTTCAAGAAGGGAGATATTCACAACATCAGCAACTATCGCCCCATCTGCCTGTTGTCCATCATCTACAAACTGTTTACACGAGTCATCCTGAACAGGATTAGCAGAACACTAGATGAAGGACAACCATGCGAGCAAGCTGGCTTCCAGAAAGGATTCAGCACAATCGACCATATCCACACGGTAACCAAGCTCATTGAGGTTTGTAGGGAGTACAAGATGCTGCTCTGTCTCACGTTCATTGATTTAAAGAAAGCCTTTGATTCTGTGGAGACTGAAGCGGTCATCGAAGCCCTAGCCAAACAGGGTGTTCAAACCCAATACATCAAGATCCTTCGTGAGCTGTATTACAGATTCACCACCAGGATCTCACCATTCTACAAAGAAGTGATCATTGATGTCAAAAGAGGGGTTCAACAGGGTGATACCATTTCACCAAAACTCTTCAGTGCCACCCTCGAGAACATCATGTGACAATTAGAATGGGAAGGAATGGGAGTGAAGATAGATGGTCGGCAACTACACCACCTCCGTTTCACTGATGACATCGTTCTAATAACACCAAACATTAGCCAAGCGGCACAAATGCTGGCTGACTTTGACCGAGAATGTGGAAAGATAGGTCTACAGCTGAATCTAAAGAAAACTATGTTTATGAAAAATGTACTAGTTCCAGAGGCCCCATTCACTCTCAATGGAACAGACATCTGAATGCAGCAGTTATGTATACCTAGGTTGAGAAGTCAACATGATGAACGACCTAAAACCTGAGCTGCACAGGAGGAAGAGAGAGGCATGGAATGCCTTCAAAGGCATTGAAGAAATAGCTAAAAGGACAAAGAACCCCCCAGCTCTGGGCACATCTCTTTGACTCCACCGTTCTTCCTAAATTAACATATGCCTTAGAGACCTGGGCCCTACGAAAGCAGGATGAGAATGCTATTCGGGTCTCCCAGAGAGGAATCGAAAGAGCTATGCTTGGAATATCACGCCTCACTCAAGTGAGAGAAGGAATCCAGAGTTCTGACCTCCATCACTATTCCAGAATCAGGGACGCTGTCTCGTTTGCCAAGGCATCGAAAATCAGATGGGCTGGACATGTAATGCGATTTGGAGATGACCACTGGACTAGAGCCGTTACCGACTGGATCCCACGGGATGTCAAAAGATCACTTGGCCGCCCACCTACAAGATGGTCAGACTTCCTTGTCTAGACCCTGAAGGAACGGTTTGAGGCTCTTCATATTCCTGAATCAACCGGATGCCATTGGGCTACATTGGCACATGATAGGGTCCAATGGAAATGTTACTGGAGCCTGCTCGAGCAAATCGATGAATAATGGGATTCAAGTGAACAAGTGATCTAGTGATCTTTTTTGGGTCATATTTGGTGATGCTCAAGAGTTACTCCTGGCTCTGCACTCAGGAATTATTCCTGGTGGTGCATGTACAACCACATGGGATACCGGGGACAGAACTCAGGTCGGCCACATGCAAGTCAAATGCCCTACCCACCATGCTATCGCTCTAACCCTACTATTACTGATTTCTAATGTTATCCCACCATGGTGGTATTACTGCAAAAGTGGATTTTCCAACACTGGTGGGTTCTTGAGCATTGTATGAAAGATTTGTGTGCAAAACACGGGAGGTCAAAGGCAGAGTTTAGCTTTGCCTCTCAAGCCCATGTTCTCCCTTAAACACGTCTCTCTTGCTTGCCTCTGTCTCTTTGCTTCCTTATTTTCACTTTGGAGAAGTCATTTGGACAGGGTCAAGAAGTCTTTTGAAGACACATTTACCCTCTTTCTTTCCTCTCATGTCTTTTTAAGCTAGTTTTATTTTCAATAAAAAAAACTGCCTTGTACACGGAAAGTATCATGCTGAGTGAAATGGGTCAGAAGGAGCGGGACAGACATAGAATGACCACATTCATTTGTGGATCAAAACAAAACAAAAACATGAGACTAATATCCAAGGCCAGGGAAAACAGGGGTCAGGAGGACTGATCAATGGTTGGAAGATTGCCACAAGTCTGTGGGGGGCAGAGGGGACAGTTAGGGACCAATATGAATAATAGTTGGAAATGATCACTCTGGACAAGAACTGAGTGTTGAAAGCAGGTAAAGGAAAATACTTGATAACCTTTCAGTATCTGTTCCAAACAGAGAGTGAGCAAGTGAGTGGAGCGAGTGTGAGAGAGAGATAGAGAGAGAAAGAGAGAGAGAGTCCCTGCCATAGAGCTAAGGGTGGGGGTTTGGGAGGGAAACTGGGGACATTGGTGGTCAGAATCGTACACTGGTGAAGGGACAGGCGTTGGAACATTATATGACTGAAAGCCAGACATGACCAACTTTGCTATTGTGTATCTTACTGTGATTCTATTAAAAACAATGAGTGGATTGTGGTAATAGTTGCCCAATTCTGTATATTTCATTTAAAAAACATGCATTTAAGATGAGTTAAGGTATGTGAACTATGCCTTTGCAGAACTGAATGAATTCAAGTATGAATTCTAATTTTAAAAAATGACCTTGTTTCACTAACAAAAAGTTAGAGCTTATTATATAGTTTAAATAGATGGTCCCTCCCCAAATGTCCAGGCCTGTCATTTACCGATGTACAACATGCATCGTTCTGTCTCACGATGCCCAGTTCATTGTACAACTTCTGAAGTCTTGTTGCTGGGCCTTTCCTGGACTATACCCAATGGTTCCCTGACATCTCACTTTTCCTTAGTCTCCGGCCATGGCCATGTGCACCTGGGAAAGATCCCTGTGCTATCTACCCATTACTGGACCTCTCTCAGCTGTACCTCAACAGCTCTGTCATTCCGTCTCACTGCCCTTGCCTCTGACCACTAACACATGCATGTGGGTGAGGCTCTTGTGCTCAGTACCTTGTCACTGCCCCATTTTCTATGCCCCGCCTGACCCTGAGCTTGCCTGGCCATCTGGTCCCACGTGTTTTCTGTCCCCTGACCAGGACTGTGATGCCTGCCTGCACTCTGCCATCTGTGTGGGCGCACGGCCCTACCTGACCTTGAAGTCCATGTGGACGTATGTGAAGAGAGAGTGAGGGAAGAAAGTTTGATTGGAGGCTTCCTGTTATCTGCTGTTATCTCCCTCAGTGTGTCTTCCTGATATCTGCTGTTATCTTCCCAGTCATCCCATGATCTATTTTGACTGGCCACCTTCTCAGCTGGTGAAATTTAAACTGACCTGGCACGCCACCCTTCCGCTCCAGCTGCAACAGTTGGAGAAGAAAATATGTGGGAGAGATGAAAAGACTCTGGGAGAAAGGGAACCAGGCCAGGAGCAGAGCCCCAAGCACTTCAAGAAGCCAGGGACTGGGGCATTTCCCACCCATACCCAACTCCCTCACTAAAGGAAAAATAACTGATGGGGAGTAGAGGGGCCACAGCAGCTCAGAGAAATAAGTCGCATCACTCAGACCAGGGCTGAGTGCTGGACCACGGCCCTGGGCTAGCTCATGGGACTCTCATTTTAGAGGGACGCTGGCTGCAAGGATGTATGGCAGGTTCACGGCTTCAGGCCTCGTTTGCTGTGGTTCCAAAGGTCCAGAGCCAAGTAGGACATGCAACAGAGCAACTCACTGGGTGCACACGGCAGGGGCCCACATTCTGCCCCAGAGCCCCATGGCTCAGCTCCTCACAGGACCTTCCCTGGGATGTGTTTGGGTCCAAATCTCTGACAGAAAGAGTTAAATGGGGTCAAGACCTACCTCCATGAATGACCTCTGTAACGGTCCCATCTCTAAATACAGCTACATTATGAGGCTCCAGGAATCAGGAAGTAGGAGTTTTCAGAAAGATTACTTCTGTTGTCTCCAGCGCAGCACCTGGTGCAGGTCCAGAAGCAGCGTGGTGGCTCTCATTGCGTCCGTTCAGCGGCATTTTGTCCACTCCCAGAAATGCCGCAGAACTGCAGGTCCCAAGAAAAGCATCCACTAGAGGGCACTGTGCACTCAGCGGCGCGGAAGCCGGTCTTCCCGGAGCCCACCCAGAGGCTCCCAGGCAAGAGCCAACATCGTCTTTGTAACAGCCCCTACTAATGTGACAGAGTCGCCACAGAACGTTCCTAGGATGAGTCCCTGCTCGTTTTCTGTTCCAGGGAAGACTCTTCTGTCCACAGAAAGATCAGTGTCTGCATCCACGCTCTGGAGGGCGCTCTTTACCCTAGAGTGCCCAGGATCTCAGGTGCTGAGGTCCAGGAGTGATGTAATTGGTTTTGCTGAAGTCCCTGCAGCCAAGATAAGGAAAGCGCCTCACCTTCAGAGTCCAGTCCCCACTCTGTTACCCCAGCATTTGCCATCGTCTCTGGCCCAGGGCTGTCAGACACGCTGTCTCTGAATGTGCACCAGTGGACAGCGCCCTGGACTTGGCCAGCCTCTGTTGCCAAAGGTGCTGCCTGCCCTGTGCTGACTCAGGGCTTGGGCAGAGCTGTATTCTGTGTGATTTTTTTTTGGGGGTTTCTTAGTAAAGAGGCCATTTTCCCAGCCAGAGAGATAATCACTGTATCACTGTCTTCCCGTTCATCATCGATTTGCTCGAGCGGGCCCCAGTAACATCTCCATATGTCCTGTCTCATGCTAGTAGAGCCCAAGGCATCTGCTTGCTCCAGGAACATAAAGAGCCTCAATCCATTCTGGAATGAGGTCTATAATTGTTACTGGTATTTGGCATATATATCAAATACAACATGGGTAGCTTGCCAGGCTCTGCCATGCAGGTAGCATACTCTTGTAGGCATCTTTAAGTCCAGCATTTATTGATGAACTGCGCAGCCGCTTGCAGGCACTGATAGGCTGGTCTGCTGGGTGGAGGTCTGACAAGACCTGAGAAGTCCGGATGTGGAAAATGGAGGCCCTCATGGAGTGGGGGGGTCGTCTGACTCGCAGGACATGGGGCAGAGCTGTCGCTGCACACAACCAATGGTCCCCAAGCAACACCAGGAGGGGTCCCTGAGCACAGAGCCAGGATACTCCCTGAGTATGGTCCAACCCCGCCCCAAAGAAGCATTCACCACCTGCAGGATCAGAAGTATATGCTTCTTTCACAAAACCTTCCTCGCTCTCCCAGAGCTGGGGACTTAGGGCTCTGGGGCACCCCAGGAGCCAGCGGAGCCAGGGGCTGCAGATGCCGTGCTGGGCTGAGTGAGTGCCCGGGCATCGGGCATCCACCATGCCAGGGGCAAGCAAGGGTGTGGGAGCCTGAGGAAATAAGAGGGAAGCTTGGAGCTAAGACCACTTGGGGTGCTCGTCATCTTTCACAAGAAAGTGTTGGGAAAAAAAAGGCACTGCTAACACTCACAAAGGCAGGAACCGCTTGCATTTCTAAAGCAAACATGCAGCCATGTTCACGGCCACATTATTCACTATGTCGGAAAGTTGGAGTGGTGCAGGAATGAGAACAATGAGGCGCACAGAGACAATGGAATATTATTCAACCTTCAAGAGGAAGGAAATTCTGCCCCAGGCCACGGCATGGACAGCAATGAGGACATTTGCAAACTGAAAAAAAGTCACAAAAGGACAAGCATGGCACCACCAAGGAAATGTCCAGAGCTGTCATGGGTGGTAGGTGTGGATGAGGGAGGGAGAAGAGGGGGGGCTGCTCTTTATCAGGGACAGTTTTGGTTGGAGGCAATTGAACAGCTCTGGATGGTGGCGATGATTTTTTTAAATTTTATTATACCACCAATTACAAAGATGTTCATGATTGGTTTCAGTCATACAGTGTTCTAGCATCCATCCCTCCACCAGTGCACATTTTGTGCTTAATACCACTGAAGTATACCATTTTAAATGGTTACATTGGTAAAACAAAAAAAATTTTTTTTTGAAAGTAGGGCACTTCCAGTGGTGCTCAAGGCTTCCTTCTGGCATTGCTCTCATCAATCACTCCTGGAAGGGGCTCCGGGAACCCAGGATAAACCCAGGTTAAGTAAGGCAATCTCCTTACCTGCTGAACTCTCATTCCAGCCCTTGAATTGGTAAAATTTTAAACAAAAAGAGAGAAACCAAGAAAATAACCCCTTTTAAAAATAAAAACAGGGCCAGAGCGATAGCCCAGTGGGTAGGGCTTTTGCTTTGCATGCGGCAGGCCCATACCAGCGTGGGTTTGATCCCCGGCATCCCATATGGTCCCCGAGCACCGCCAGGAGTAATTACTGAGTGCAGAGCTAGGAGAAACCCCTGATCATTGCTGGGTGTGACCCAAAAATAAATAAATAAATAAATAAATAAATAAATACCAAAAAAAAAAAAACCCAACAAAAATCCCCTCTTAAAGGGATTACCATCAGGAAAGAATCTTATGACCCAGGGACTGGTATTGTATATCCTAGCTTGAAGAGGCTCTTTGCTGCCCAGAGAAGGGAGGGTTCTGTGTGTGGTGGGGGGGGGCTGTCTAGGACCTACATGCAACATTGGGGAATATTGTTCTCCCCTCATGAGAGGCAGACTATCCCAAATGAGCTGAACTTCTTAACCTCAGGTTACCGTTCCTGCAGAGAAAGGGCAAAGGCTGACTTGAACTCCTTCCTGGGTATCCTCCAGCAGGCACCCCTACCTACCTTCATTCCACAGGTTAGGTGCCCCCATCCCCTTCCGAGTTCCCACTATGCCCCTTCCCCCATTAAAGTTTCTGCGGTTAACATCAGTTCTGCCCTTGAGCAAATGAAAAATCGCAAGCTTGAGCCTCCTCCAGTTGCAAAGCCACCTCGGCTCTGACCACACATCAGAGGAGAGGTGGGAACCCCGGCAGTGGGAAGGAAACAGGCCTAGGGCTGGGGATGTGGCTCAGCGTGTGTGAGGCCCTAAGGTATGATCCTGACACCACGAAAGTAACTGACCCCCATTCTATCTCTGGCACAACATATGCTCCCCGAGCACTGCCAGGAGTTAATTCCTGAGTGCAGAGCCAGGTGTCACTGGGTGTAGACCCCAGAAACAAAATTAAAAAAAAAGAGGGACCAGAGTGAAGCAGGTAGGGTGTTTGCCTTGCATACGGCCTACCCAGGTTTGATCCCCAACATCACACATGGTTCCCAAGCACTGCCAAAAATAATTCATGAGTGCAGAGCCAGGAGTAACCCCTGAGCATTGCTGGATATGTTTCAACAAGCCGAACATAAATAAATGATAGATAGATAGATAGATAGATAGATAGATAGATAGATAGATAGATGGATGGATGGATGGATGGATGGATGGATGGATGGATGGATGGATGGATGGATGGATGGATGGATGGATGGATGGATGGATGGATGGATGGATGGATGGATGGATGGATGGATGGATGGATGGATGGATGGATGGATGGATGGATGGATGGATGGATGGATGGATGGATAGATAGGTAAAAAAGAATCAACAATATATTTTGAATGTGGTTTTCTATGGAGAAATACACAAAGTAATGTGTCTGATGTTATGTAACACGAGACATAAGTCATGACCTATTATCAATACAAGGTCATGCACTCATCAGTGAGGAGGATGTGACCACGGCTTCACCGGCAGCCCGCTGTGTACCCTAGAGTTGAGCTTCCGCATTCAGGGGTTAAGACAGCCCCAAGCACCATTCTGAACTGTGTGACTAATGGCTATGCAATGCAACAATCTATGGCCTCTCTCCCAGAGCATGGGGCTCGGCCCTCCCCTCCTAGTCTTTGGAACATCCCAAGTCTCCCAGAGACCTCAGTCTCTGGGAAATCTGGGGCCCTCCCCAGGGAAACACTGGGGAGGGTCCCAGATTTTCCTTCTTCTCTGAAGGTTATTGCAATTATGCCTGAATAAGGGTATGGGATGACCATCATCAAGGCTGCAATGCCTGTGTATGAAGTCCTTTTCGGGTGAACTTCACTGAGAGTTTGCTGGAGCAGATGACAGACAGGAGGAGCAGACACAGAGGCCTGGGGGCACTGGCACGGGGCCACACACATAGACACAGGCAGTCAACCTGCAGAAGGCGGACACAGGGACAGATTGAAAGCTAGTGTCAAGGAAACCCCTCTGGCAACCCTGGATGGACTGTTTCTGGGACATCACAGAGGATTTCAAATGCAGAATGTGCCCCATTACTCACCCAGCCAGTGTCTGCGATCATCACCCTGAGTCAAAATTCTGATCTTCCCCGGAAGCAGGAAGGGAGGTCCATGACCCGGCCCTGCAGGTGAGTGCGGGGCCAGGACTCAGGTGTGAGAACCTGCACCCTCCAAGTTCCTAGAAGGACCCACCTGGGAGTCGCTGGGTTAGGGAAGAGACTCGCCCCACCAAAGTACAACCTCAGCCCTTTCCTGGCCTACACTCCCCCTTGTCTGAACTAGGCCTGAGCCCCCAAGATTCCTGTTCCCAGTTGAACTGCCATTGGGTGCAGGAAAACGTTTCAGGCCCATGTACTGTGTTCTGGGTCCCCAAATCCTGGCTCAGTGTCAAGGACAACGCCCCTGTCTTGCCACGTGCAGCTCTTCCTGACTCTGGGTTCCCTGTCTGTGGGTTAACGCATGTTTCCTCCAGCTTCGAAAGAGACTTGGCCCCCAAGCATCCCCTGGTGAACCCCACCCTGAGACACCCACAGATACCAAAAGGCCTAGGTCAATCAGGCAGGGTGAACTGCCCCATAGTGCATTTGCCATGTCCTGAGCTAGTCTCTGAAACTTGACGGGGAGGGTGGTTTGGGGGCACTCACCAAGTACCATGGGGGAGCCCAGCCAGAGGCTGGAGGGCAGCCCAGCAGAGAGAACAAGAACATGAAATAAGAACAGCATTGAACTTGAGGGAGATCCTGGTGATAAAAAAGGCCACTGGAACAATGGGGGGGAAAGGCAGAAGCAGGGGTGCAGAATAATCTATCAGGGCTCTTAACCAGGGCCTTCCTGAAGGGGAAAAAGAGACGCAATGAAAACAAACTCCATTTCATGGGGACAACAATGAAACAATCTCCCGCCTGCCTCTCTCTTCTGCTCCATTTTATAAGCCTCCAGAGTTCTGTGTTCCTAAAGATTAGCCTGCCCTTGGGAAATGAGAAAGTTGGGGTGTCGGGAGGGGAAGAAATAGCAAATATTAGAGCTCTTCTCTCCATCTCTCCTAAAGTCATCCTCAGGGGCGGCTTCCTTGAGGACTGCAGGGAACAACAGCAGGGTAGCGGCCTCCAGCTGCTCTCAAGTCAAGTGGAGGGAAAGGCCTCACAATATCTCTGGCTTCCAGTGAGACCAAACAGGAACGGCTCACCGGCCTGCCCTGCTTCCTGCGGCTGCTGGGGGGGCTCCTCCCTCCGGAACCCACAGCACCGCCCCAGCAGCCACGTCTCGCGACCACAGCTGGGCTGCTGCCGAGCCAGTGGCACAAACGCTGATTTCTACTCCTGATTAGCAATTGTGTGCCAGAGCTGTTTTGAACTGAAATAATATACAAGAGTTTCCCTAGAGAAAACAGACAGGCGCATTTTTTGGAACCACTTAACACAACCCTTTACCAAGGGAAAGGTACATTTGGAACAACATGACTCGTTTCTTAACTTGGAAGAACTGGCCGGTACAAATTGATGTCATCATAATAGAGATTGATGTGGCTGTTTTATTAGCCCACGGGCTGCAGGTGGATGGACACCATTGTTATTCAACTGGTTAATATTGTTTTTACATAAATCAAGGTAACGCCTAACGATGGTCGACTCTTTAAATCAATTTGCCTTTTCCTAGTTGGAACATACATTTGAACTGTTGCCAAGCGCCGGGAAACCCAGGGCTTCAAGTGGCATTTCAATAAAAGTTGTAGCCATTCAAGACAGGATGCCTGGCTGGGGGCTCAGAGTCACTTGCCAGTAGTAACCTTAAGTCTCAGGAGGGGTTCAAGGTATTACAGACATGCTGCCTCTGGACTGATGAGGAGTCTGGTCTGGGGGAGAGGAAGGAATCCTTTGCTCTGCATTGGGATCTGAGAGTCTCTTCCAAGGGGAGTTTCCTCCTTTTCATAGTCTAGGAAGCTAAAATCTAGGTATTGGTAAGGTCATTTTTTTCCTCTCGTGTCTTCAATGGACTGTGTTTTCTTTTTTTTCTGTTTTGGGGTTTTGGGTCACACCGGCAATGCCCAGGAGTTACTCCTGGCTCTGCACTCAGGAATTACTCCTGGCGGTGCTCAGGGGACCATATGGGATGCCGAGGATTGAACCTGGGTCAGCTTCGTGTAAGGCAAATGCCCTACCTGCTGTGCTATCCCTCTGGCCCCATCAATGGAATGTTTTTCATGTCTGTCTGTGTCCTCCTTATAAAGACCTCAGGTTTTTTTTGACCTCCCAGTCTCATTCTTGTTAGATCATCTCTGTAAAGACCCCCCATCGACAAACACAATTTCTTTTGAGATAGGAAGTTAGGACTTCAGTATATGAAGTGGTGTCTGGTGACACATTCAGTCCAATAACAGGGGTAACACAGAAACTTTTTGGCATGGTTTTTGTTTGTGTTTTTTCCTTCTGTCGTAGAAGAAGCTAGAGAGGAAAGAGAAAAGAACAGACACTCCTCCCTGTTCTGAGCTGTCATTTCTGTCTCATCTTGTGGAAATTCCCACCAAGAGCAAGCGAAAAAGCAAGCAGCAAAACTTGCAAAAGTGGGCAAACACTGTCATATTACACTAGAGCACCCAGTTGAGTCTGTGCTCCCAAACAAAGACAAAAGCTCTGTTTTACCATATATCAGGAGGTCTTGTCAAAGGTGGAAATTATCACAAACGTGTGGGAGTCAGAGGCTAGGTAAGACAGAAAATGGAACAGTGTGCTAACAATTGTCGGGTACTCAATCTAGGTTGGGTACTAATGCCAACCTAGAACTGAGCATTAAATAGAGGCAAAAGATACACATGACAACCCTTCAATGTATGTTCAGTAATCCATAGTCTGGAGGGGAAGGAAAAGAGAAAGAGAGAGAAAGGGAAAGAAATAAAGAACCTGCCATGGAGGAGGGCTGGGGGAGGGGGAGGGAACCGGGGACGTTGGTGGTGGGAGATGGGCACTGGTGGCGGGATGGGTGCTGGAACACTGTATGACCAAAACCCAAATATGAACTTCTAATTGTATATCTTTGTAATTGTAAAAATAAAAAATTTTTTTAAAAAGCTCCGTTTTACAGACCATCTGGTGGAGCTTGGGACATTTGCAGGCAGCAGGTAAGAAGAGTACCACTTGTATCACTGTCTTCCCGTTGTTCATCAATTTGCTCGAGCGGGCTCCAGTAACATCTCCATTCGTTGGGAATGAGGTCCATTATTGCTACTGTTTTTGGCATATCAAATACACCACGTGTAGCTTGCCAGACTCTGCCGAGGAAGAGTATAGAAGCAGAAATTTCATAGTCTTATTTTTTCAAAGCAGGGTCTGGATCACCTCAAGTATGTGAGCACAGTTGGTGTATGTTCCCAGTTACCAAGGGTGCAAAGCAGCACTCTGACTGTTTCAAGGACATCCCGAAACAGTCAGAGTGTTCTACGGTTCTGTCACATCACCCAGAAACAGTCAGAGAACACTCTACGGTTCTGTCACATCACCCAGACTCAACGGGCCGGGACGTCGTCTGCTCTCTGGCATTAGCCTTCTTCAAGTGAGCCTGTTTGAAATGTGGATCTGGAGGGGGAGGGGTTTTTTTTCCTTGTTAAGAAGACATGGATAGATGGGAAGAGTGATAGGAAGGAAGGTCTGCCTCCAGGACCACCCCATTGCCCCCCAGACACCCTCTCAAGCCTTCCCTTGAGGCAGGGGTGTGGGGAGGATGAGTGAATATAGACTTGGGTATGTGTTTGTGCTGTTACTAGAGGAAACAGTGGATAAGGGAGTCAGTCCTATGCAGAGGTAGGTACCATTGTGCAGGGCCACTAAAAACTGATGAACATTCTTCCCACAGCAAGCAGTTTGCTCCTTCCAACTCAGAGCACGGAAGCAACACTGGGGAGCTTTTGGGTGCTGAGTCAAGATGGCCACAATCCCAGGAGATGCTCCTATGACTAGTTAAAACTTTCATTAGGGGCTGGAGACATAGCACAGCGGATAAGGTGTTTGCCTTGCATGCGGTCAGCTGTGCTGCATGTGACATACAGTCTCCTGAGTGCTACTAGGAATGCCAGGAGTAGGCCCGGAGCAACAAAAGTGAAACTAACACCTTCTGATTTTGCTTTCTAATTTAGCAAACTAGTCACGCTTACTCTTTCAAAGGTATTTTGTTCTTTTTGGAATTAACACCAAGGTCTAGTTATCTCCACACTGCCCATATGCTCCTCAAAGAAAAAGAAGCTGGTGGTCTGCCCTCAACTTGGGAGTCTACCCTTTCTTCATGTGAGGTTAGGCCTTCAGCAAATCCAGAGACAATGCTTCCTTTATGACAAAAATAACTTTACATCAATTCTACATCTCAGAACTTTGGGACGGAATAAAAATCAAGGGAACTGCATCAAATGTGATGGATCAGAGATGCCTGTTTGTACATGTCTTTCCTAGAGCAGTCTCACACACAGCTCACACACAGAGTTTGGTCTCTCACAGCCATGTTCTTAATAAAAATCAAGTCAAGGAGGACCATATCAAACTAAAAATAAAACTGTTAATCAAAGAACACATACAAATAGAATGAAAGGAATGAGAAAATGTAATTGCAAATTATGTATCTAATGAGGGTTTAATATTCATATGAGGTGCTAATGAGGGATTATCTGCTGAAACTATAATTGTAAGCTATATATTTGGCTTATGGGAGGTTAATATTTAGAATACATAATGAGTGGGGCCAGAGCGATAGAGCGGGTAGGGCATTTGCCTTACACTCGGTCAACCCAGTTTCAGTCTCCGACATCCCTTATGGTCCCCTGAGCTCTGCCAGGAGCAATATCTGACTGCAGTGCCAGGAGTAAACCCTGAGCATCACCAGGTGTGACCCAAAAAGGAAAACAAACAAACAAACAAACAAACAAACAATCATGATGAGCTTCTGAGCTCTGTCCCCCAAAGTCAAGTAGCCCTATTTGACAGGCAAAGAACTGAGCAGACATTTCTCCAAAGATAATAAGTAAATGGCAGCAAGCATAGGGACAAGAAGAAAAGGAAGCTCGACATTACTAATCATTACAGAGCTGTGAAGCAAAATCACAGGGAGACACTACAATGGTATGTTACAAAGCAACAATGAGAAAATACAAATGTAAGTGAGAAAATGGGGGAACCTGACACTCTGCACACTGGACTCGGTGAGTGGGGCTTTGTGAAATGAAGGGACTGTAAAAGGTGCAGCCAATGTAGGAACGGTTAGGTTGGTTTCTCAAAATGCTAAACCTAATATTACTATTTAGTCTAGCCATCTCACTTCCAGAGATATATGCCCCCAAAGAATTAGAAGCCAGATGCTTGCTCTTCAAGTCTTTGTTCTCCTTTGAACATGTATCTTATTTGCTTGTCTCTGTGTCTCTTAACTTCCCTATTTCCCCTCTGAAGAGCACCGTTTTCTCTCTTGCACACGTACTTCTTCTCCTTTTCTCCCCTCAAATCTTTCTAGGTGGAGGTGGAGGTATGGGATGAGGGGGCCTAAATCCCGCCTCCAAGTCTGGCCAGCATGGCCCCTCCACCGCACATGTGAGCGAACTCTTGGAACAATGTTGGACTCGGTCAGGGGCTGGCTGAGCCCTTTACTGCCACCGGAGCTCCATGGGTTGCTTCCACATGGGGCCGAAAGTGGCACAGCTGTGGGTCTGGAGTGGTTGTGTCTGGATCATCTCTCTTCGGGGTTGCAGATGGAGTTGTGGGTCTTGCATCCTGGAGCTGTGGGAGCTGTATCCCCGGAAGAGAGACACGCCAGACCCACGGCTCCATTGCGCACGGCCACAAAGTGGCCATACAACAGTCTTAGATAGTACTGGGTGTTAGGATCAGGTCTTTCCCAGGATTTTTTCACAGTTATACACTCTATACAGTTCTAGGCAGGTTCTAGTGATGTCCCGTCATCCCAGTGAGCCTAGCCAGAAGCCAGAGGAACCCCCACACCGATAGGTCGGTCATTCTCAACATTCAGGCTCTACAGCTTCTTAGAGCTCCATCCAGGAGAAAACCTGATCTTTCCCCATTGAGTTTCATCAGTAAATGTTTGAGATGAGAGCCTTCTACTGAGAGTATACCACCTACACAGCAGAGCTTGTCAAGCTATCCTTGTTATATTTGATATGCCAAAAACCAGTAACAATTATGGTACTCAATTCCATGACTTGAAGGAATGGTTTGAGGCTCTTCCTGTTCCTGGAGCAAACAGATGCCCCTTGGGCTACACTTGCTTGTAACAAGATGTATGGAGACGTTACTGGTGCCTGCTCAAGCAAATCAATGAATAACAGGAAGTCAAGTGATACAAGTGATCTTTCTAAGTAGGCTTCTTTTTTTTTTCTTTCTGGGGCACTAGGACCAATGATCACTAGCTGCCTAACGGCCTAAAACTTATGTTTCTGAAATCTCTTGATGCCGATTCCACACATAGAACTAGTGAGCTGTCCTCACGTGTGCCACTCACGGCAAAAGCCCTTTTTCTCTAAGTAGGTTTCAATAAAAAATTATCTTGCTTCACTAAAAAAAAATGGAAAGAAAGATTATGAAGAGATGACCCCCGCTACGAGCAGCATTATGCACAAGAAGATGAAGGAAGCAACACAAGTGTCCATCAAGGGGTAAATGGATGAAGAGAAGTGGTATTGTTGACAATAGCATATTATTTGGCATAAAAAGGAAGGAAATGCTGGTCCATGCTATAATATGGACACACCATGAGGACATTATGCTAAGTAAGATAAGCCCTAGTCACAAAGGGTCAAGTACAATGTGAGTTCACCTACACAGGTGCCTAGAGTCATCAAATTGATAGAAGGGAGAAGGCTTCCCAGAGCCTGGGAAGAAGAGAAATAGAAGAGAGAAATAGGAAGTCTCTCTCTCTCTCTCTCTCTCTCTCTCTCTCTCTCTCTCTTTGCTTTTTGGGTCACACCCGGCAATGCTCAGGGGCAGGGGTCACTCCTGGCTCTGAACTCAAGAATTACTCGGGCAATGCTCGGGGACCAAATGGGATGCCAGAATTGAACCTGGATCAGCCATGTGCAAGGCAAGAGCCCTACCAGCTGTGCGATTGCTCCAGTCCAGGAGTTTCTCTTAAGGCGGATAGTTTCCACTCTGCCAGATACAAAATTTCTGGGGATCCTTTTTTCAACAATGTAAATACAATCAACACTATTAAATCGAACACTTGAATATAGTTAATATGGGGAGGCAGGGATGTACCAGTGATAAAGCACATGTCTTGTATGTATGAAGCTCTGGGTCCAAGCCCCATCACCAAAAAAGGAAAAAAAGTTAAGATGGCAAATATTATAATACTTTTTACATTTTTATGCTATTTCAACATCCAGACCCCACAGCTCATCAGAGCTCCACCCAGCAGAAGAGCTGATCACAAACCCTGCTCCTCAGAGTTCCACCCTACAGCTGCCTATTTCAAGCCCAGGTATGCCTGATCCAGAGACTCAGATACACGGGACCAAGCTGTTACCGGCTCTCCCTGTGCCCAGCTGATCATGAGGTGCCCAGGAGGGAAGGCAGGTTCTAGCCCTGGCCCACCATCCCAGCAGAGCCTCGCAAGAAGCCAGAGGAACCCCTACACCATGAGGGCCATCATTTTCAACATCCGGACTCCACAGCTCGTCAGAGCTCCACCCAGCAGAAAAGCTGTTCTTTCCCCTGTCCTGCACAGCAAAGCGGCTGCACGGTTCATCAATAAATGCATGAGATGAGAGGCTACTACAAAAGTATCTGACCCGCACGGCAGAGCCTGGCAAGCTACCTGTGCTGTATTTGATATGCCAAAAACTAGTAACAATTATAGACCTCATTCACATGACCTAAAGGAATGATTTGAGGATCTTTATGTTCCTGGAGTGAGCAGATGCCCTTGGGCTACACTAGCATGTGACAGGACATATGGAGATGTTACTGGTGCCCACTCGAGCTAATAGATAAACAACAGGAAGACAAGTGACAAGTGATACACTTGAATCACTTGAATCACTTGAATCCCGTTATTCATCAATTTGCTCCAGCGGGCGCCAGTAACATTTCCATTGGACCCTATCACGTGCCAATGTAGCCCAATGGCATCTGGTTGATTCAGGAATATGAAGAGCCTCAAACAGTTCCTTCAGGGTCTTGACAAGGAAGTCTGACCATCTTGTAGGTGGGCGGCCACATGATCTTTTGACATCCCGTGGGATCCAGTCAGTAACGCTCTAGTCCAGCGGTCATCTCCAAATCACATTACATGTCCAGCCCATCTGATTTTCGATGCCTTGGCAAACAAGACAGCGTCCCTGATTCTGGAATAGTGACAGAGGTCAGAACTCCGGATTCCTTCTCTCACTTGAGTGAGGCGTGATATTCCAAGCATAGCTCTTTTGATTCCTCTCTGGGAGACCCGAATAGCATTCTCATCCTGCTTTCGTAGGGCCCAGGTCTCTGAGGCATATGTTAATGCAGGGAGAACGGTGGAGTCAAAGAGATGTGCCTGGAGCCAGAGGTTTTTTGTCCTTTTTAGCTATTTCTTCAATGCCTTTGAAGGCATTCCATGCCGCCTCTCTTCCTCCTGCGCAGCTCCGGGTTTTAGGTTGTTCATCATGTTGACTTCTCGACCTAGGTACACATAACTGCTGCATTCAGAGATGTCTGTTCCATTGAGAGTGAATGGGGCCTCTGGAACTAGTTCATTTTTCATAAACATAGTTTTCTTCAGATTCAGCTGTAGACCTATCTTTCCACATTTTCGGTCAAAGTCAGCCAGCATTTGTGCCGCTTGGCTAATGTTTGGTGTTATTAGAATGATGTCATCAGCGAAGCGGAGGTGGTGTAGTTGCTGACCATCTATCTTCACTCCCATTCCTTCCCATTCACATGGGAATGGAATTGTCGCATGATGTTCTCAAGGGTGGCACTGAAGAGTTTTGGTGAAATGGTATCACCCTGTTGAACCCCCTCTTTTTGACATCAATGATCACTTCTTTGTAGAATGGTGAGATCCGGGTGGTGAATCCGTAATACAGCTCATGAAGCATCTTGATGTATTGTGTTTGAACACCCTGTTTGGCTAGGGCTTCGATGACCACTTCAGTCTCCACAGAATCAAAGGTTTTCTGTAAATCAATGAACGTGAGACAGAGTGGCATCTTGTATTCCCTACAAACCTCAATGAGCCTGGTTACTGTGTGGATATGGTCGATTGTGCTGAATCCTTTCCAGAAGCCAGCTTGCTCGCATGGTTGTCCTTCATCTAGTGTTCTGCCAATCCTGTTCAGGATGACTCGTGTAAACAGCTTGTAGATGACGGACAACAGGTAGATGGGGCGATAGTTGCCGATGTCGTGAATGCCTCCCTTCTTGAAAAGTAGAACTGTCCTGCTGGTTTTCCATTGGGAGGTTACCTTGCATTCAGACAGGTAGCATGTGAAGAGCCGAGCTAGTGTATTGATGAGTACCAACGGCAGATTCTTCAGGTGTTCGGGTCTGACTTTGTCTGGGCCTGGTGCTGTTCCCTTCTTTACCGATGAGATGGCATGTCGGATTTCAGAAGGGAGAAAGTTGGGAATGACATATCCATCCTGTGGAATTTGGTATGTGGGCAGTTGGATGTGGCTATCAAAGAGATTTGAGTAGGAGTCCTGGATAATCTTCTCCATTGCCTTTCTGGAAGATGTGATAGATCCATCAGGGCATCGGAGGGCAGTCATCTTGGTCATATAGTTGGTGAAGGATAGGCGGGCAGTGCGAATGCTTTTCCCGGCCTCTGCTGCATCTTCCAGTATTTCTGCTCTTCTGTCTTTGAGGTCTTCTTTTATCACTTCTCTGCACCGTTTAGCAAGCTTGGACGTTAGCATTTGGTCTCCTGAGGCTCGCGCCTTGCCACTTTGGCGAATGAGCTCGAGAGTTTCTGAAGACAGGCGTCCTTTTGTGTCTTTCTCTCTCTCAGCATTCTTCACACAATCATGGAGGTGCTGAACCAGTCGGTTGTATTCTTCATCGATGTCGCCAATGGTGGTATCTTCCCATGTAGCTGCAATGGTACCAAAGAGTTCCCAATTGGTGGTCGTTCTGGGAGTTCTCTTCTTAAACTTTGTAGCCTTTTCTCCCCGTTGCGGGAAGTAGAATTTTGCATGAAGGAGACGGTGGTCCGATCCTGTTTGGAATTTGGGGACGACAGCAACATCGGTCAGACAAAACTGTCGATTGAAGATGATGTGGTCAATTTCATTGTGGAACTGTCCACCAGGAGATACCCATGTCCAACGTTTCGCTTCAGCCTTCTGGAACTGTGAGTTCCCATGAATGGTCTTGGTGGACATGATGAACTCAGATAGTCTCTCACCCTGTTCGTTCCATTCTCGGCCATGGGTCCCGATGTGGAGTTCTTCAGCTGATCTTCTCGGTCCTTTCCTGGCATTAAAATCACCGACTATGATCTTGTAGAAGGTGTGATCTTTTTTTATAGAACTCCTCCAGTTCCATGTAGAATTTCTCAATTTTATCTCCTTTGTATGTGGATGTTGGTGCATAGCAATGAAGATAGAAATTGCTGGCAGTGAGCCACATCTCTTCAAGTGTAATTGTCCTATCCGGTTTGTTAGGCATTCAAATGAATCAATGTTGACAGCCATGTTCGTATTGACAAGGACACCAACGCCACCGATGCCTCTTTCGTCACATGTTCCAAGGAACAATTCTTCTCCGGTGTCAAATACAGCATGATGAGACTGATGCCTCCTCGTATCAGTCAGACCAATGATGTCGTACTTGATCTTTTACGTTTGCACCATCAGATCCTCAATATATGCTTCCAATGCCAGCGCACGTGCATTGAAAGTACAGACAGTCATTTTAGTCCTTCTTCGTTTTGGCAGCCTAGGATGGCCGTGAAATTTTATTAGGCACTGCTTGTTCGCCTTTCTTACTGCTGCTGTATTAAGGGATCTTTCAGGGTCAGGAAAATAAACATTTTTGTTACTGGTTTTGGCATATACAACACGCATCGGACAGCTTGCCAGGCTCTGCTGTGCGGGCGCTATTCTCTCATTACTTTGTGGGGCTCTCTCAGAGGGATGGGTAGAATATTCACAGCAATTTGGAGGTAAATTGCACGGCTGCTAGCGGCCATGAGCAACGGGGAAAGCTGGTTTCTGCTCTGCCCGGTGTATCTGTGTCTGTGGCTCAAGCATTCCTGGGCTTGAAATACTCTCCTCTGAAGGGCGGGTCTCTGCAGGATAGGTCCTTGTAGGCTGAGTTTCTGACAAGCCGGGCTGGAGACTGGATTAATCTGTTGGGTGCAGATCTTACGAGCTGCTGAGTGTGGATGGTGAAGATCGCTGCCAGCAAGGTGTGGGTGGTTCTCTGGGCTCTTCTGAGGCTCCATCGGGATGGTGGGCTCGGGTTGGAAGTTGCTCTCATGGTCCATGGAATGCAGGGGGTTCAATAGGGAAAGCTGGTTTCTGCTCTGCCGGGTGTATCTGTCTGACAAGTGATATTCGAGTTAGTATCACTGACAAGTGATAAAAAAAAATCACAGGGCCAGGGAGTAGTTCAAAGGGCTGGAGTGCATGTCTTTTTTCTTGTTTTTGCTCTGGGGTCACATCTGGTGGTGCTCAGGGATTATTCCTGGCTCTGTGCTGAAGAATCACTAATGGAGGGGCTCAGGGGACCATATGTGGTGCTGGAGTCAGCCATGTCAAAGCAAATGCTTTTTCCCTGTACCACCTCTCCAGCCCCAAGGAAACTTCAGAAATATTATGGGTTTATTTACAATTCATGACAGGGACCATCTCATCCAGCCTACAGAAAGGAGCCGCTGAGACTCTGTCTTCAAAGAAAGACTGTCATGTCAGTCTAAAGGGAGCACAACCAGGAAAAAGGCCCCTTTGTTCAGGGAAAGGAGAGCTCTGTCCGGTAGACGCCAAAAACAGGCTGCTTGAGGACTTCCAACTGACTGTTTGAAGTCTCCATTTCTGTGGGAGCAGATGTTGTTAAGTTGAGATCTTCATCTGGTGACTTGGCATTTGGCGTTGGTGACTTTAGTCTTATTTTCAACACTGCTGTATTGTAGGATTTAGCTTCTTGACCCCCAGAGTCACAGCACAGTCACGACCCCGGAGGTCATAATACTGAATGTGTGTGGTGGGGGTGGGAATGGGATGTGAGAGTGGGGGGACAGTCATGAAAAACTGGCAACAGCCAAAGGTTTCTGAACACTCAAGGGCCAAGAGTGAATTCCACATAGAGTGCATTGTGAATCCCAGAGGTTGTTGGCCCCACTTGTGGGTATGGCCTTTCCTGGGTGTAAAGGGGTCTTGTGTGGAAACCGTTTACAAAGCCCTAAAGCAGGTCCCCAGGAGTGGTGCATCTGGAGGTGCATCAGAGCCACCTGCTCAGGAACTAGAGTGACACGGACCAATGGTGTCTGTGCAGGGCAGGGGCAGGAAGCTGGAAAGCTGGATGGAGCTGTAGCTGCAGGTGCAGAGGCCACACTGGCATGGACACTGGACTCCCCTGTGGCCTCCAGCTCCGAGCTTGTGGATCAAAAGTATACACACACACACACACACACACACAGAATGTTAGTCCCAAATTCAAACACAACCTATCCCTGGATAGGATGTTCTGAGGGAGTAGACTTTCTCTCTGTTTTTCTCTCTTGTCAGGAGAGATGATGCCTGGTGTGAGCTCAGCTGGGCCTGAGGGACTGGTGCTCTTTCAGTACTCAGGCACAGGGTCCACCCCAGAGGGATTGGGGACATGCAGTGTCATGGATCTGACTTGAGGTCCGTGTGCAGTGTTCCACGTCTTGAACCATATCCCTGGCTCCTGTCATCTTTTTTGTTACCCTTCTCTTTTCTCTTTGTTGCTGTTGTAATGATGAGGCCATCCAGGAGTCACACACTTTAGTTGCTATGTCTGTCAGCACAGACTTTGTTGGGGCACTGGGGGTTCCAAATGGTGGTGCAGTCAGAATTGTGCTTGGTCATCTGGGGGTGGTGCCAGGGATCAAACTCAAGGCCTCCTGCTTGCAAGGTAGGTGGTTTGGCCACAAAGCTGTCCTTGGCACTCCTAATTTTCTTTCTTTTGGTTGGTTTTTTTTTCTGGGTCACACCTGGAAGTGCTCTATGAACCTTGCAGTGATGGGAATTGAAACCTGAACTCCCCTATGCAAAGCATGCACTCCAGTCTTTCAGGTCTCTCCCTGGCACCTGATTTTACTTCTTAAACTCGTTGTTGCACGCTGGACAAGAGACACACCAGACCACAGCTGCTCCACTCGGCCCCATGTGGAGCAGCCCATGGAGTTTCAGAGGGCAGTAAATGGTGTGAGCCCCTGACGGAGTCCAACATAGCTCCTAATGTTAGCAGATACATACCAGGGGGCAGGGGCCGGACTTGAACCAGGGATTTGGGCTCCTCTTCCCATTCCTTCACCTCCATGTCAGTGGGCGTGGCTGCGGGCTGGAAGCCTCCACCGCAGGGAAGAGAGACACATCAGACCCACAGCTGCGCCAGCATGCGGCTGCTCTGCGGCCACCACCACAGACTTAGACAATAATGGAAGTCAGGACCAGGTCCTTCCCAGGATCTTTCACATTTATATACTGTAAGGATCATTTTAGTTGCAACAAACTGGGAAGGTTGATGGGGAATGGGGAATTATAATGCCACACTAGAACTCGCTATTGAATATACACATAGAGACTTACCTCATAAACCATTACTGTCTGTAGGGCAAGCCACAAAAGTGTAAGAGAAGAGAGAAATACAGAGACAGAGAAAGAGAAAGAAAAGGTGCCGACTATAGGGGCAGACTGGGGTTGTGTGGGAGGGAGTGTCTGGACATTGGTGGTGGGAATGGGGCACTGGTGGAAGGATGGGTGCTGGAACACTGTATGACAGAGACCCAGTTCCCGAACATCCTTGTAATTGTATATCTCACAGTGGTATAAAAATTTTAAGAAAAAACTGGGTGTTGCAGAGTTATATATAAACTGTTTTATATGGTCAAAATTACTTCATAAAAATAATGATAAAGGCGCCAGAGAGCTATTACTGGTTAAGACCATTGCCTTGCCTGTGGTTGACCTTGATATAATCTCCAGCACTGCGTATGGTACCCCCCAGCATCACAGTGACCCCTGAGCACAGAGAAAGTCCTGAGGACCACTGGATGTGGCCCTAAAGTAATAACAAAAAAAGTAATAACAATAATGGTTTTAAAATACCAAGCTGGAAAAAATATTATTTAATTAATTTTAAAAAGCGATAGCACAGCAGGTAGGGAGTTTGCCTAGTATGTGGACAACCTGGTTTCGATCCCGTCATCCCACATGGTCCCCTGAGCACCACCAGGAGTAATTCCTGAGTGCAGAGTCAGGAATAACCCCTGAGCATCACTGGGTGTGACCCAAAAGTAAAAAATAATAATTAATTAGTTAAAATACCAGGCTGGAGAGATAGTGCGAGGGGCAGTGCATATGCTAGGCTAGCGCTCTGAGTTTGGTTCACAATACCCCAACTTTCCAGCACTGTTGGGTGTGGCTGTGGGGCCCTTGAACACCACCAGGCCTAGGCACTAAACCCAAAGGCCTGCACCACCAGCACCCCTGGGAGTGAGCCCTGCAAAAGCATAGAGTTGAGCATATGGACCTTCAACTTTATCCCTAAATATAACCCTTAGTGACATGCCAGGACCACAACAGGCAGAGGTCAGGGAAAATCCATGTGCTGAGAGCAAAAGAAGAGGCAAAGTTTCAGGGGCAGAGTGGGTACTGGGTGAGAGCTGGCGGTGTTCAGATCTCAGCACAGGAAGGCCGAGGCTCTCTCCATGAGGAGTCCTGGAACCAGAGAGGGCCAAGGAGGCAGGGCTGAGGGTGGGAACCCAGCAGAAGGCCTGAGAGAGGCAAAGAAAATCCCAAAGGTGAGACTGGTGTGTCACTAGGCCCTGAGACTGAGGGTGGACAGGCCACTGGCACAGTGCCCCGGGGCCACAGACCCATGGGGTCCTGCCAGCCCCAAAGCCAAGAACCCCCACATTTCTCAGGGCTGCCTCTTCCCCTGTACTGGTGTGCCTGGCTCCAAAGTGATAGTTGGGTGTCAGATCTCTCCAGAGCCCAAGGAAGGGGGTCTTTGCTATGACCTCTTCCTCTGGAATGGGCCAGGAGGACCCCACTGCCAAGTTGGCAGTTTCTGCTCTGTCCCGGCCCACCTGCTTCTGAAGTCTGAGACCTATAATTACCCTTCTTCATTCATGGTCGAATTCTTTCAAAGGGTATATTACTAGTTTTTTGTTCATTTTGGACATTGGAAAAGAGATTTTATACTTCCATTATTTTAACCTGGGGATTCTACCCTGCCTCACCCTGCTCTATAGATCATTCAGAAAACACCCTCCCCATACCCCTGCAACAGGGACCCCAATCTGTGGTCCCCATCTAGACCTTTGCATGAGCTCCCCTTCTGGGGTACTCTCCAATCAATATCTTTGGGTGCCCCCTGGCTGCTCCTTTTAGTGAGGTTTTGAAACTGGCTTGCAGTTTCAGAGAAAGAGGTCAGAGAAAGAGGCTATGGGGTGGGCCCTAGCAGAATAAGGCAAACCAGTCTACATAAGCAGACAAGCTTTTTGTTCATTGTGAAGATACCATTGGCAATAGTTGGAAATAGTAATGCTAGACGAGAACTGAGTACTGAAAGCAGGTCAAGGGATATACATAATAACCTTTCAATGTCTGTATTGCAAACTAGAATGCGGAAAGGGAGACAGAGAGAGAGAGAGAGAGAGAGAGAGAGAGAGAGAGAGAGAGAGAGTGCCTGCCATAAAAGCAGGCTGTTGAGGGAGGTGTAGGGAAGCAGGCACATTGGTGTTGGGAAATATGCCCTGGTGGAGGGATAGGTGTTGGAACACTATGACTGAAACTCAATCACGGACAGCTTTGTAATGGTCCATCACACGGTGATTCAATAAAATAAAATTTAAAAAAATACCACTGGCAGAAAACATTTCATTATAAAGAATAACAAGTGGGTTTAAAATATATTTTTAAATTAATACATAAACAAACTGAAAGATATGCCTTTATGGCATTGTTCCTTTTTTTTTTTTAACAGCAGCCTGTGCAATAAGGTTCCTGGGGCTGCAGAGTGCCATCGGCTCACATGCACGGCGTGTGCTCCGCCCCGGCAACTTCCCCCAGGTCCTCCCTCCCATTATACTGAGTGGAAAAGCACAGAGTGAAAGGGCCTATGCCACTGATAATTACGGGCACACATCGGTTTATATTTTCCAGTCTACTTTCACAAAGTGCAGAACTAACACATGTTGAGGACCAGGGTGGGGTGCAGGGGTTTCTAGCCGTGGGGTGCGTGGCAGTCCCTCAATATCCCACATCGCCATAGCCCAAGCCTTGGGGCTTGCTGGGGTTATGTATGAGCTTCTGCGTCTCCTGTCACTTCTTCTTTCTAAGGACAGTTTCTAAAAAGGCCACCATGACTGACTCAGGGCAGCAAGGAATATCCCTGAAGAGATCTCACAGCCCCGGGGGCATGCAGCCCGCCCCAGGGAACCCCAAGGCCATGGAAGGTCACCAAGAAGCACATGAGAAGTGGCAGGAGGAGGGACCGAGGAAAGGCTGTCTCTGCAGAGACAAAATGCTGGCTCTGAGAGCTGATTTTTTCCAGTATTGTTGTTTATTTTATTCCCTTTCATTTTTCATATTGCTTGTCTGTCTTTTATATTTTATTTTAAGCAATGTGGTTAACAAAACTGCCATTAGTATGATTTCATACATAAAAATTCCAACACCAGGGCTTGGGTGATAGTACAGTGGGTCAGACTCTTTCTCCTGATCTAGGTTTGATCCCTGGCATCCCATATGGTCCCCTGACCACCACCAGGAGCCAGGACTAGTCCCTGAGTGTTGCTAGACGTGGTCCAAAATCAATCAAACAAAACATTCCAGCACCACACCCTTCACCAGCTCCCTTGCGCTGTCGCCTCCGCGTCTCCTCCCGCTTCCCTTCTCCCTGTGGTGAACTTCCTACTGGAAACCAGCTCTCGGTGTCCGTTTCCTGTGAGCATCTGTCTCCCCCCTACCATGTTTCAAAACCCCACATGAGAGAGGTCATTCTGTGTCTGTCCCTCTTCTTCTGGCTCCGCTCTCAGCATGATACTCTCCAGATCCATCCTTGCAGCAAATTGCAGTTCATCTTTTCTCATAGCTGAGTAGTATTCCATTGTGTATATGGACCAAAGTTTCTTTATCCAGTTGTCTATTCTTGGACATTTGGGACCAACAGAGCTACACAACAGAGCTGGTGTTAGGAGCATGTGATCCGGGCAAACTCAGAGTTTTTCTCATTCTAGGCATGTGCTCTACCACTCAAGGCACCTCCTCAGTCCTTCTCAGATTTTACTGTTTAAAAGAAGCCCAATAAATCAGAGGTTAGGTAAGAGAGAGAAGGGAACAGAGTGCTAATAATTGTTGAAAGTGCTAATACCAACCTAAAACTGAGCATTAAATATACACATGATAGACAAAAAAGATACACATGATAACCTCTAAATGTATGTATTGCTATCCACAATATGTAAGAGAAGGAAGAGAGAAAGAGAGATAGAGAAAGAGAAAGAGATAAAGAACCTGCCATAGAGGCAGGCTATGGGAGGGGGAGGAATCAGGGACATTGGTGGTGGGAAATGGGCACTGGTGGAGGAATGGGTGCTGGAACACTGTATGACCGTAACCCAAATATGAATATCTTTGTAATTGTATATCTCACGGTGGTATAATAATATTAAATTTTAAAAAATAAATAAATAAAGAAGCCCGACATTCATGCAAGATGAGAAGCAGTAGGGAAGTTGGTTACCTGATACCTCAAATGCATTTAAAGTTGATCGCATGATACCCCAAATGAACTTGGGTCTAGGGAATGGTAGACTTGCTTATATCACTATCACTATCCTCCCGTTGATCATCCTATTTGCTAGAGCAGGCACCAGTAATATCTCCATATGTCCTGTCTCATGCTAGTAGAGCCCAAGGGCATCTATTCGCTACAGGAACACAAAGAGCCTCAAACCATTATATTAGGTCATGGGAATGAACTAATATAATTGTTACTGGTATTTGGCATATCAAATAAAATAGGGCAGCTTGCCAGGCTTGCCATGCAGGTGGCATACCCTTGTAGTCACCTCTAAATATAGCATTTATAGATGAAAAAACTTCTGCAGGGTGAAACTCAAGACGGACTGTGATAGGCTGTCGCTGGGTGGAGTTCTGAAGAGAGGGAAGTCGGATGTGGAAAATGGCGGCCCAATGGAGTGGGGGTCATCTGGCTTGTTGTGCAGCTTTGCTGGGGTGGAAGGCCAGGGCTAGAACCCGCCATCCCTCCCGGGCGCCTTGTGAGTGGCTGGGCACAGGGAGAGCAAGTAGCAGCTCTACCCCATGTCTATAAGTCTCTGGTTCAGCATACCTGTGCGGATTTAAAAAAAAAAACTACTTCAGGGTGGAACTCGATGATGTGATAGGCTGTTGCTATCACTCGGGCTGTGATAGGCTGTTGCTGGGTGGAGTTCTGACGAGAGGGAAGTCCGGATGTGGAAAATGGCGGCCCGATGGAGTGGGGGGGGGGTCATCTGGCTTGTTGTGCGGCTCTGCTGGGGTGACTTATAGTTGGTAAAAATGATGCATTCCATGTTCTAGAAAGGAAGGTAAAGTCTGAAGAAAAGCAGAAGTTATTTTTGTTAGTTTTGTTTGGTGGTGGTGGGGGGGTGTCTCTAAAGCCAGTGGCTTGGGGGCCACTCCCAGTGGTACTCAGCTAAGGTGGGCAGCAGCTCGCACACATTGACCATGTGGTGGTGGAGGCCGAACCTGGTGGGTTTACTACACCCTTTCTCCTGTGTTAACTCCCAGTCCTTAGAGCTATACAGAACAGTTTTGAGGATCTCTCTCTTGCCACTTTCTCTGAATCATACCTTCAAATCCTTCTTTGAGAGTTTAGGAAGTACAGTGTTGCAGGACTCCTAAGGGCCGCTGCATCTGCTCTGGAGTGCCTCCCGCAAATCACTTCGTAGATAAGGGGGGTAGTCTAAATGTGGCAGTTTATCCGACCATATATGCTGTACTAGCTGGTATAAATATTCTCCCATGCTACCACAATCATCGTGGGACTAGCTAGATCTTACCAGCATATTAGCCTGACCATGCTGGACCCCTAAGTAATTAGACCAGAGAGAAATGCTGTTTGCTTCCAAGCAAACTAGCATGGCTCCCTGATATACTCAAAGGCAACTAAAATATAAAACTACAATGAAGTAGAAGAGACTTGTGAAGGCTTGGAGAAATATTTAACTGGCATTAGTATTAGTCTTTGGTACAGAGACATGCCATCTCAGAAACCCCCTTCTCTACATTACAAAGGCATTCCCAGGCAGATTTCAGCTCAAAACATTAGCATAGTAAAGGCCCTAGGTGAGGTGCAGGGAGGGGATTACCTAAGGGCATTGGACCCTCCCTGCTTTCCATAACAGTGGGAGGAAGGTCTGAGTTACAGGGATATAAACTAGCCGGTTCCGCTCTCCGGGTCTTCTTCTTCTTTGTGGGATCTCTCCTTGTGAGCGCTCATTCATTCCCCTTGGAAGCCTTTTTCTCCTTTACACGTGGTGGTCGCCATCTTGGCCTACACGTGGCTGGGGTTCTAGCCTGGAATCCTAAGCACCGGGCTTTTCCTTTTGCTGATTTGTATGCCTGAACCTGTGATAAGTAAAGCCTTTTAAAACTGCATCGGATTCCTGAGTTTTCATCCGTTCCTCGCCCGGCCGGAGGTAGAAGGGAACTTCGCTTCCCAGCACTGTCGGGGACCCGGCGGAGCGCCCTGACAGTACAGTATTTTTTTCCTAAATACTAAAAAAATTGTATTTTTAATTTTTGGTTAGATCACTTCACTTGTATCACTTGTCTTCCCGTTGTTCATCAATTTGCTCGAGGCAGGCACCAGTAACATCTCCGAAAGTCCTTTTCAGAGCTAGGATGGCCCAAGGGCATCTGCTTGCTCCAGGAACACGAAGAGCCTCAGACCATTCCTTCAGGTCATGGGAATGAGGTCTATAATTGTTACTGGGTTTTGGCAGATCAAATACTACACGGTTAGCTTGCCAGGCTCTGCTGTGCAGGTAGTATACTCTCAGTAGTAGGCGCTCATCCGTGCATATCTTAGATAAAATCACTTCAACTTAAAATTTGCTCTTGTGTTTATTGGTTTTGCAAAAGAATGCATCAATGTACATAGTATTTGTAAGTAAAAGCAAATTCTTTGTCTTGGAAATAATGTTCGAAACTGTTCTTTTGTTATTCTTGGGGAAAGAGTATCTGGCAATTTTTGAAAATTCATCTATTTATAACGTATCAAAATTTTTATGTATCCAGACGAATGTTATTTAAAAAAAAGAGATAATGGATGGGGAGATGATAGGCTGAAGCCTTAGTACAGCAGGTGGGCTCTTACCCAGGTTTGATCCCGGCATCCCATACAGTCCTCTGAGGACCACCAGGAGTGATTCCTGAGTGCAGAGCCAGGAGTAATCTCTGAGCATCACTGGGTATGGCCCCCAAACAAATAAACAAAATTAGAGGAAATGGGGTAGGGAGAGACTCTAACAAGTTAAAGCAGAGCTCTGAAAAGTCAGTTTGTTCCATGTATTCCATCTCATTTTCACTTGCTTCCCTTACACCTCGGGCTCTGGTTCCCCTTTTGAAAGAGTTCTCTGAGGAATGCATGGAGTCATAGCCAGTCATGACGCCAGGCTGGGAGGCGCTAGTCACAAAAGAGCCCCTGCATGTGACAGACTGGCAGGGCCGTGGGCCCTGGGAATTCCCAGTCAGCTGCACCATGGGTCTCTCTGCCAGTGCTCTTTGCCTTGATCCCTGCTGACAGACTGCAGCCCCCTCCTGGGAGCCAGGCTTCAGTCTCTCCCAACATGGTGGGGAGAAAAGAACCATGAAACGTGGTCTGATCGTCCAAGCCACCATTTGAGAAGAGAATTGAGGTATAAATGTGAGTCTCTCAGCCCAGCTAACCCAGACACTGAATCATGGAGGGATGATTCCGGGCCACATCCCTGCCCCCCCAGGACCCTTCCAGGAGCAGCATGGGCAAGGCTGGCCCCCATTCCTGTGCTGGTCCTGAGTGCCCAGTCTGAGAAGCAGGGCCCCACCAGCCTTTCAAGGCAACACTGGGGAGATGGCCACATCCTGGCTGTCCACAGGGTAACTGTAAGCTCTACTACCTTCACTGGCACTTCCTCAGAGAGGCCTCCCTCAGCACCCTTGTCTGAATGCTTTTTATAAACATTTACATGCTGTGCTATCATCCACCAAAGCCTTCCTTCCCTTCCGCTCTGTTTGTCAGGGCTATCCTGTGGACTGCTCCAGTAATACGAATCTGGTAATAGAAGGTTCCTCTCTCACCACTCTAGCAAATGAATCAAACCCGAGGAGAAGGTGGCCAGACCCTCTGCAAGGTGAACTTGAGGTGGCCTCTGAGGTGGGGACAGGCTTGTGGAACTCAACACTTCGCCTGTGGAATCTGATGCTGTGTCAAAATTAAGTTGTAGGACCCCCGCTGGTGTGAAGCAGTGGTTGGGGAACCCCATAAGCCAGAATGGGTGATCAGAAATTAATAAAGTCCACTCTGGCCTACTCAGCTCTGTTCTCCAAACATCTGGCACAAGCAGAAGAGACCTTGCATGGCTGAGGGAAAAGACTGGTCCGTGGGCTGACTGGAAGCAAATCCCTGACAAAGATGAGGCTGGGCTCTCCCAGCCTGCATGTGAATACAGCAGAAGCTTTATAAGATTCCGTGGCTGTGAGAAGTAACACTCCATAAAGCAGAGCACACCAGGTCCCCTGCAAGGGCCTTCCACCAAATGCCGGCTCTGAAGGTGCACTCTCCTCTTTGGGAGCCAGTGGGGAGCTGAGAACGGCCAGCAAAGGGCACAGCAATGCAAAGAGAAACTCCATCTCAACAAGGGGAAATGCTATTGTAAACCTGGCTGAAGCTCAGCGACCCAGCCCGTGCTTGAAGTACCCTACCCCCAGCCCTGTTCAGGAAGCACCTGGGCTGACATCACTCTCCCATCCTCGTGGGGAGGGAGAGTATATCCTGTGTACCGCGCTCCCAAAGCAAACACAGCTGATCTGGGAGAGACCAGGAGCGCCTCCCAGCCAACTGAGAGCCTCACTGCCTATGCAGAGAGATCTTCTCCTGCCTCATCTGGCACAAAGCACCTCCTTTCCATGGAGACAGTGACCCCCGTGTCACTGGGCCCAGAAGAAGCAAACCTGGCCTTGGAAACTGACACAGTCCCCAGGTTGGCACAGTTACATACACCGCTTGTCTGTGTGTATATATACACACCAAGTGCATGGCTGCTCTCTGTGATAGTGGGATTTTAATTTTTGCAGATATAACCAGAAAGGAAATCCCTGGATCGACAGGTAAATCTGTTTTTAAACTTTTTTAAATATTGTGGACATACCTGGTGGTGCAGGGGTTAGTTCCTAGCTTGGTGTTTAGGATTGGTTTCCACTTTTCTACAAAATGGCTCCTTCTAAGTTCAAAAACTTATACCACAATTTCCCCTATTCTATTTAAACCTCCAGACACCCTGAGCTTGAGAAATCAACCGTCCAGGTCTTCAGGGCTGTTGACCACAGATCCTGGATGCTGGTTGTTGATCCACACACAGCGTCATGGATAAGCATTTCCAGTTGCCCGTGAAGTCTCTTTGCTATTTATCTTTGTATCACTGAAGCCTGACCTAGTACTTGTGGCCCAGTCAGTATCCAATAAACACTTCTCAAAAGGAGAAAAATGGTTCGAATGGGAAATTGCAGGTTGCATGTGTTTCACCATTTTAAAATAAGGGCTGGACTTTGTCTTGCGCGCTGCGGACTCGGGTTTGATCCCTGGCATCCCATAGGGTCCCCAAGCATGGCCAGGAGTAATTCTTGAGTGCAGAGCCAGGAGTGACCCCTGAGCATCGCTGAACATGACCCCAAAAGACAAAAAATAATAAAATGAAAAAGGCCACCACAAAGAGGCTGTGGGTCTTCGTAACACCCCCCCCACACACACACACACACACACACACACACACACACACACATGTCCTGTCCTTAATTTTTACCTGAATGTTGAAAGGAAGAGAAAAAAAAATTCCACACTGTCCTGGTCCTGTTGCACAAGCCCCACTTTCTGACTACACATGGGCTACAGAGAGCTCACAAAGACTAAAGGTCACCCCCCTCCCAGGCCAGCTTCAGTGGCTTCTCCTCACCTCCACCATCTTACAGGGTCCATTTCCAGAATCAATTTGGAAGTGCCACATTGGAATGGAAGGGGCTATAGACACCGGTGTCCCAGAGATGGGCTGGTGGTGGCACATACAGAGATCAGCCACAGCCAGCACACACGGCTCGGGCACAGGACTGGGCTCTCTTGGCACCACTGTGCAGAACGAGGCCATTTTCAGTCAGTGTCTCCTTTGATGCTGCACTATGGGCTCCACAGCCTGTCTCTGGGGGCCACAGCAGACGCTGGGACTCTCCCTAGAATTCAGGGGTTCCTCGCCAAAGGGTCTCAGCCCCAAGCAGCCACAGGTACCGGCAGGCTCAGTGACACGAGTCGCCTTGTCCTGTCTCCATGAACCACAAAGGTTGGCTTTGCCAGCACATTGCTCCTCCCATTGCTATTTAGAGCCAGATGTTGGAGCAGACTGTGCAAAATGCTGAGCCTGAGTTTCTGCATCACAGGAAAGGGTGCTCTGTGGCTGCTTCAGCAAATCTCTTCTGGAAAGGCCCCAGGCATGAAGATGTTCAGCTCTGGGGTCTGCTTGTCACTTCAGCTCAGAAACAAAGTCACAAACCAACAACAAATGGAAGGTGACTGCTGCAATAGGAGGCCAGGGCGATCCCGGCATCCCATATGGTCCCCGAGCACCGCCAGGAGTGATTACTGAGTGTAGAGCCAGGAGTAACCCCTGAGCATTGCCAGGTGTGACCCAAAAAAAGCAAAAAACAAAACAAAAATAAATAAATAAAATAAACCCACAAACCTTACAAGGAATCTTGACACTGGATTTTCACACCATGTTCACAGCTCACAGGATCTCCTTTGCACTCCTCCCACTGCTTAACAAAGTGAGCACCTTTATGTGCTCCTGAGCCTGGGGGGTAGTTGTGGGGTCTCTTACAGATGCTCCCCCACTAGCCACCCCCACCCCGCTCAGGAATCAGACCAGAGCAAAATCTGAAACCACAGTGACATCATCGGGAGAGGAAGTAGGGTGGAAAAACAGAAGGGAACAGTGTCTCCGGGTCAAAGCTCACACACGCCACAGCCTGGCCCTGTGCCCAGGGCTGACACTGTCACTCGGGCTCTGCTGGACCCTCCTCCAGGTTCACATCACTGTTTCCACCACCTGAAAATGCTCTCAAAACACCAAAACACATGCTGGCCAGTTAGTCTCTCCACAGACCACAGTGGACCTTTGCACTAGAAAATTAACCCAGTAAGGGTCAGAGAGCAACCCTAGAAAATTAACCCAGTAAGGGTCAGAGGAGCAACCCAACAAGCTGAGTGCAACACTCTGTACGTGGGAGGCCTGGGCTTGACCCCCAGCACTGCGTGGCACCCCAAGAAATTCTGGGAACCAATGCGGGGAGAGAACCCTGCCATAAATAAGTGAGCAAAGAGTAAATGCCACTGGGGGAGGAGAAAGAAGGGCAGGGCAGGGCAGGGCAGGGCAGGGCAGGGAAGGGCAGGGAAGGGAAGGGGAAGGGAAGGGGAGGGGGAGG